>CM059282.1:4812090-4827090 GCA_030347295.1 Setipinna tenuifilis | reverse complement strand
GTTTAATGCAAGCCTGAATACAGGCCCCATGTCAGGCAGCGTGTGTGAGGAGCAAGGGTCGCCCAGAGTTTGCTATGGCAACAACCGGGGTCGTACATGTAAACACAGCGCACGCTCTGCACAGAGCAGCTCTCATGAGCAGTGAGGGCGACCTGGGGAGCAGAGGAGTTATGTAACACACACACACCCACACCCACACACATTACAACATACATATAACCAGATACACACACACACACGTACACCCACACCCACACATTAAACCACACACACACACCCACACCCACACATTAAACCACACACACACACACACACACACACACACACACACACACACACACACACACACACACACACACACACACACACACACACACACACACACTATAACGTACATATAACCAGACACACACACACTACACCACACACACACAGACACAAACATTAGACCATACACATATACAGCACACACATGCACACACGCACGCACTCTCAAGTCACATTGAACATACTGCACAGCATGGCTCATTTAGGAGCGTTCCCCGTTGCTGTCTCAGATCATTTATAAAACCCTCCGTTTAGTGTTGTCCAAACAGTTTAAGGTCTTGTTTTGCCTGCTGAAAGAGTGTGTCGGTGTGGGAACATGAGCCTGTGCAGACCTGTGCTGCCCTGATGCACATCGGAGTGGAAAAGCGCCGCTGCAGTTTTTCCCTCACAAAGAGCACATTTGAAACCCCCACGCTACAGTTGATTCCAGATTTACTGGGAGCCTTCTGCAGCGATGAAATCCCCCCCCACCACCCCCGCCCCCCACACACACAGGACCCTGGTAGCATCATTTCACAACCTCTTCAGAGGCAACCCTACAATCTGGTCTCATGGCAATGTGAGAAAAAAGAGGCTGATATTTCAGCTTGACAGCCAAACAAATTACCATCCTTCCTTCAGTGCCTCTCAAGCAGAGGGTTGATTGGGCCACCCCGGTCCATACCATTATGCCCATTTCCTGTGTATGACTGCCAAGACCTGGGCCATCTCTTGTTCGAGTTACATTGTTTTATACCCAAGCTTGGTTCAATTTCCCACTGTGATGCATTCTTCAGAATGACAATTAATTTTGTGACCGTATAACACTTGTGTATCAATGTGCCAAGTTTGTGGTGAACTGTAAATAAACGGTAAAGATGTGACAGCTTTAGCAAATAACAATCAGATAAAAGTACACAGAGTATCAACATGTTAAATTCGATTTTTAGCGCTGTCACAATGCATTTGGACTCACAACCAATGTGATTTTGCTAAGCTACATGTAGGCTTAACAGAACTTTGGAATGGCTAGCTTTACAACCAAAGGCATGGAACTAACGACTGGGTCTTGGCCATAGCAACCTCCAGTTTGGAAATAGTAATGGCAGTTTGTCCAGTAAGTTATAAAAAGACGCATCTTGTGGCGGAGAGAAGTTAGTTCTGCTAAGTTTGTTTTTAGCATTAAAACATTCTAACATCAAATTAACACAAGGCAAGTGTGGTAACCGTGGTATAAGTGGGATAATGGACTTCACGGCGTTCGTATATCAGAAAGTTAATGCACTTTGAGGTGCATATTACTTCAAATGTGCATTAACTTTCTGATATACGAACTCTGTGTCATTCATTATCCCCTACAAAGTGCACTATATAGTTAAGAATTCGGATTTGGTGCTGGCTTTTCTAAGCGCATAGACTAAATGGGCAGCTTGGTGTTCAAGAGAAGGAACTAAAACTGAAAAAAGTAGGATTAGAATTGTGGGTTTTACTTGAGAAATAGCATACTGCTTCATACTTTCTGTTTTAAAGAAAGAAAGAAAGAAAGAAAGAAAGAAAGAAAGAAAGAAAGAAGGAAAACAAAAACTCACACCCAAGACAATAGGCTGCAGCATTGCATGACACTGGGGGAATACCAACTGCTATTTGATAAAATAATAAAAAAGACGGCTTCTCCTTTAAAGTTCCTCCTATGCAAACAAGAACACAATTGTGAGACTTCAGAGAGTTGGTAATACGGATGGCTCCCAGAGTGCTTTGGTGACTAATCTTTTGACTGGAGCTGAGCTGCTGCAGGAGTGCTGAGGTGAGAGTGTTTGCATGGAGAAGTGGAAGGAATTACACGCCAAAACAAAGCTAAACTCAAGCCTTTTAATTGGAGATGACCTCACCCTCTCTTACGCCACTCCCACTCTGAGTGTGAAAGTGAGATGTGGAGAGAGACACTCATATTTTCAATCCATAGCAGTCTCTCTCCTAAAGTCTTCCTCCATCCATCCATTCCTCACGTCTCCTCATGGAAAGGCTAATAAGATCGTACAGTGGATTTGGACACAGCTTGGTAAAGATGTGAAGCCCTCTGAAACTTCCCATATCTCTGCACAACCTTGAAATAAAACTTTTTTTTTTTTTTTAAACAAAGAAAGAATATTAAAAACTTGCACTAAGAAAACATTGTTGTGGATTTCCATTTAAGCCATTTATAACCCTAAATGGCGAAGAAGCAAGGAAGGGATGTCTTTATGGGGAAAATTTAATTAGCATCACTGTTTTTTGAAATGACAATAGAAAAACTCAAAAATTAAAACTCCACAGGGCAGGTTCAGTGTCTCTCTGCTTCGCAGTTCTGGGTGTGTGTGTGGGGGGGTGCTTCTCCTAGAGCCAAGCTGCTGAATTAATTACACCCAATTTAAAAACCCTTAATAAGAAGACATTAGGACTTCAACCATGTCCTTTTATCCATAATATGTGTGTATATTATTAGTGTACATTAGAATAAATAGTTTCAGTCAAACAGGAAAACTGACTTTTTTCTCTTTTCTTCCACACAAACTGAAGAGGAACTTTACTCAGAACATTTTATAAATTAAGAACTTCGCTCTCACTCCATAGCGTATCTGATGGTCTTCATCATCTTCACATTCCTTTCTTTCTTCCCTTCCTCTCTCACTCACACCCCTTTTCTTCTCTCTCTCTCTCTCTCTCTGTCATTCACTCACTCACAACCCCTTTTGCTTTCTGTCTCTCTCTCCCTCGTTTCCCTTCCTCTTTCCCTTACAGCCCTTTTCTGCTCTCTCTCTCTCTCACTCACTTACAACCGCTTTTGCTCTCTCTCTCTCTCCCTCGTTTCCCTTCCTCTCTCCCTCACAGCCCTTTTCTGCTCTGTCTCCCTCACTCACACCTCCTTTTGCTCTCTCTCTCCCACCCACACCCTCTTCTGCTAAGAATGGAGAGCTTAACAGAGGGATTCTGACCTGGGTTGCTTGAAATGAATCACGCCACCTTGGCAGCAGGTGTGACTAGCACGAAGGCCGATGGCTGTCTTAGTGACTGTGATTACCGACCGGTGTCTGCATGCATTTGTACGACAACACTTAGCCCAACCTCATAAATCTGGTACCTTCACAGCTTATATTAAATTGAAGAATGAATACATAAACAATATATTAAACTGACCACCTGACTCTATCTGACTAGGCTAATTTCCTTTTTTCCTTCCCTTCCCTTAGGGGAAACATTTTAAAAATTACTACTCGCATTTGTTAATGGGTAATGGCTGCTGCTTTTGAAAACTGCTGTTTGCCTTAAGCTAACCTGTAGGTTATGCTGAAATGAGCTCCCTTTGCTTGAACTGGCTCACTGTGTGTGTGTGTCTGTGTGTGTGTGTCTGTGTGTGTGTGCGAGCGTGTCTGTGTGTGTCTGTTTGCGGGCGTGTCTCTGTGTGTGTGCATGTGTGTCTGTGTGTGTGTGTGCGAGTGTGTGTCTGTGTGTGTGTGCGAGTGTGTGTCTGTGTGTGTGCGCGTGTGTGTCTGTGTGTGTGCGCGTGTGTCTGTGTGTGTGCGCGTGTGTGTCTGTGTCGGTGTGTGTCTATTTGTTTGTGTGTGTGTGTGTGTGTGTGTGTGTGTGTGTGTGTGTGTGTGTGTGTGTGTGTGTGTGTGTAAGCCTAAGCCTGCCATTCCCCCAGGCAGTGGGCTCTGTGTTGTACTGCACTGCATTTAGAAATTCCTTTAGGTAAGGCCAGCAGTCCATCATTGATTGCATTGCATTGATTGCATAACTGAGGTGTAGCCTTGTCTTGTACAACTTGGACAGACTTTGACTCCCTTCTTTTCACCGCTTCCTTTGACCCTTTCCCCATGTAGAATCGGGTGGCTGTGATCTCTTCTTCACACAGTGTTCTTATGTTCCAAAAACAACACATCTCCTGATTAATTCAAGACTCCTCGGGTAACAGGGAGGGTGAAGGCAAGCAGAGAAAGCGATACTTTTTTTAATGTCTGGGCTGGTTGTCTGTGTTGCTCAGACCCAGAACTCTCTTCATGGGAAGAGGAGGAGGAGGAGGAGGAGGTGCAGTGTGGAGGTTACTGCACAAGTTCGGTCGGCCAGCTCTCGAAGTAACTCTGAGAGTTGCTGAGTCGTTCAAGAAGTTTTCAGTGAGGTAGATGAAGTGTGGGCCAAGGCTAGTGCTAAGAATCATTTCTCACAGAGCAGAGAGGCTAGGCTAACAGACCTGGACAAGGCTGTGATCAATGGGCTGGGACTTTTTTGTTTACATTACGTATGTCATCACAACCACACGTTTTGAATGCAACGATCCATCAAGGCCTTTTGTTTGTGTAGTATTCATTCCTGCCAGTGTTACCCTCTCAAACACACACACACACACACACACACACCCTGGTCAGTAACATGAGACATAAACAGCTGTCATGCCCAGTGTCGTTCACATCAATATTTAAGCTGAGTAACTGAGCCGTCACTATACACACACCCAGCTCCTACCTGAATACCCCTGATATATGACTATGTATGCAAAGCACACACAAACTATGCACACACACATACACACACACACACACATGCACACACACAGCCAGTACCTACCTGAATACCCCTGATATATGACTAAGTATGCAAAGCACACACCAATGGCCCCACATACACACGCGCACACACAAAACACACACACACACACACACAAAACACACAGCTCTTACCAGAATACCTCTCATATGACTATGTATGCAAAGCACACAAAAAAGGCCCACATATGCACAAGCACACACATACAAACTCACAAATTCAAAAACCCACACGCACAGGAGTGAAACCTACTCTTGGGTACTCTTAAAGTCTGTAAGTGGCCGCACATAGCCATGCATTACTCAGCGTTTCCAGACACATATTGAACACACACGAACACGCACACACGGACACATGGAGACGGAGACGGAGACACACACACACACGGACACACAGATACACACACACAGACAAGACACACACAGACACGCACACACAAATACACACACAGCTGTTGCAGCCCGTGCCAAAGCCTGAGCCAATACATGTGTGAGGAGGCCCAGTGAGGGGAGTCACAGCTACACAGAGACAGAGACAGACAGACAGACAAAGAGAAAGTGTGGGGGTGAGGTGGGTAATAAGAGAATGAAATGCAGAGTAAAAGGGAGAAAAGTGAGAAAAAAGTAGAGATAAGAGTAACAAGAGGAGAGAAGAGGCGAGGAGGAGAGGACAGCAGAGGGGGAGAGGAGAGAGAAAGAAAGTGGAGGAGAAGAAAGGAGGGGAGTGGAGAGAAGAGGAGAAGAGGGAAGAGTAGAGGAGGACAGAAGAGGCTTGTAACTAGAAGAGGATTTGGTCAGGCAGACACGAGAGCATGAGTATGAGGTTGAGTATGAGGATGAGGAGGATGCAGAGGGGGAGATGAAGAGCAGTGTGGTGTGACGGCCGGTGCTCCCCAGCTGCCCACACCAGGCTGGGTGATTTAAGAGGCTCACAGCTGGGCCGAGCGCTGTGGTGGCGAGCTAATCAGCACTGGCTGTGCGGGGACATGAGGGCCTGGAGAGGCACAGATTACAGCCCCATTACCGCCTCATCGCCACACACACACACACACACACACACACACACACACACACACACACACACACACACACACACCATCATCATCACATCACATACAGACACCTACGCCACAGCAGAGCATCCTACAAACCACACACATCACACAAACCACAAACCTACCCACAGCACAGCACAAACACCTTACCAACCACACACAAACACATATACATACACACACACACACACACACACACACACACCTTCCCGCCATCATCACACCGCACACACGTACTGCATCTACAGCACACCACAAACACCCCACCAACCACACACACACGTATGTCACAGATATAGACAGCACACTGCACACACACACAAACACACACACACACACACACACACACACACAGTTCAATACTTAATTTTGGTTAACCTGTAGGCCTATACCAATGTTCAACTAGGCGAATACTTTAAAAGAGGTTCATAATGCGACAAAGCATCAATCTCCAACACATTCATGAGTAATAATGACACCTGCCTTGATAAGGATGTAGAGAATATGACAAGAAAATGAAGTATAGCTCACAGAGAGCGGTACTTCGCGACATTCTCAGACACAGAAACAGACACACACACACACACATCTCACACACGTGTCACAGACATAAACACACCCTCTGTGGAGGGTACCGCTGAGAAGCTACGATAGCTACTGCCAACCGTAATTTCCTTCGGGATGAATAAAGTATCGCTACTACCAAGGTGGTGACTTGAGGCCGGGTTACTCACGCTGCCTAGTGGGTCTGACACGTTACATACGTTTCATTTCGGGCCCCACTACAACAACACAGCGGAACGTTCCGGTTACAAGCAGGGCAACGCGTAGCACCAGGAGGCCCCACGAAAGCAAATGCTCCGCTTACAGCGTCTCACGCACAGCTTAGCAAGTACAACAAGATGCTAACAGCAGTAATGGAACGGTATGCCTGTGCTGTACTTTTGACCTTTTACTAAAACAAGCAAACACAACATGTGAAGGCTGCGGGGTTCCATTCCCGTACCACTAGGAATAAAATGTCTGTGGAGGAGTGAAAAAACAGCTCTCTCCTGCCCTCACATCCATGGCTGAAATGCCCTTGAGCAAGACATCGAACCCCAAGTTGCTCCAGGACACAGTCCCTGTACCAAATTCACTGCAAGTCTGCTGTTGTTTGTGTGATTTTTTTGTTTGTCGTCAACGCTTGTCTCCATTGAGTGAAGAGTGTCAGTACATGTTGTCTCTACTGAGTCAACAGTGTCACTCCATGCTGTCTCTATATGTTGCTTTTACAGCTTGTGTTATCGTTAGTTCTACTATACAGGGACCGCTGTCTGTTTTGTATCACCTGAGATGGTAGGATCTGGTGTGTCTGTGTGTGTGTGTGTGTGTGGGTGTGTGTGTTTTAGTGAGGCACAAGCCTCTGCCATATCGACTTACTTTGGGGCCGGAGTGACAGACAATTTGTAAAAGACATTGTGGCTGTCTCTCAGTTGCACTGATGGGCTGGAAAACATCTGTGTGAAGCTGTCCCTCTGTCCTCTCTCTCCTTCTTTCTCTTTCTATCTCTCTGTTTCTGTCTTTCCTCCTCCTTCACTCTCTCCCTGTCTTCTTGTTCTCAATCATCTCACTTCCCAACCCCTCACTTTCCCTCCTGCTACTTCACTCTCTCTCTCTCTGTCTCTCTCTGTGTCTCTCTCTGTCTGTCTCTCTCTGTCTGTCTCTCTCTGTCTCTATCTATCTCTCCCCTCCTTCACTCCACTGTCCTCTCCTCTCTGCTCCCTCGCTCCACTCTTCTCTCTCGCTTGGTCCTCTCAGTCCCCCACCCCTCACATTCTCTCTTGCTACTTTAGTCCCTCTCTATCTCTCTCTCTCTTTCCTCCATCCCTTACTCACACTCTTCCTTTATTTCTCTCCCTCTCCCTCTCTGTCTTTTGGTCCTCTCAGTCCCCTACCCCTCACTTTCTCTCTCGCTTTTGCTCTCCTTCAGTTCCCCTCTCTCTCCTTCCTACTCTGTCTGCAACCCATTATTGCCTGGAGGCTGGCGGGGTGCCCAGCTTAAATGGCACACACAATAATACACACCGCTGTAGCTTTTGTTACAGCTGCAGGAGGCCTGAGCCATCACCTTTCCCCCCCTCAAAATGCGCGCACACACAGACACACACACACACACACACACACACACAGACACACACACACACACACACACACACACACACACACACACACACACACACACACACACACACACACACACACACACACACACACACACACACGTCCAAAGCCACAGCGGCAGCATATTACGCTGATATGGCAGGCCAACATAAATAAAGAATTCCACACTTGTTTTGCCTCATTGCGCTCCCATCCATCTTGTCTGGTGTGAAAACAGGAGGGGGGGGCGCTGGAGTGAAAAATGTTCCCATCACCCAACTCACGGAGCCAACGTGACAAGGCCCAGAGCCATGGCCGAGAGTTCTGGAGTTCTGAAGGTCTACAGCACAGCCAGACAAGACAGCTGGTCTATAAGCTATAAGCGAGAGACAGAGTTTTACATAATAGGAGACACTGCAACGCTGGCGCTATTTCAGAAGACAGAATGAGCGAGAGGACTTTGGACTTTTTGTTTGCATTCTGTAGGCTATATGATATAACGTGATAAGAATATCAGTTAGAGATAACAAACGTATGGCTTGTTTCAACTGATCAACACGGCAGACACTTCTTACAACTATCCAAACACACACACAAAAGAAAAAACAACTTTTATGTATGCTTACACATGAACAGACCACAGCTTATACTGTGCTGTGATATGTGCTGTGCTGTGATACGCATACTGTGATAAGAATTTAGAGATAAAAAAACTTTTATGGCTTGTTTCAACTGATCACCATGACATGCTTCTAAAATCTATTCAGCACTACAACAACAACAAAAAACTATTATGCATGTATGTATAGACATGCACAAAGCGTTGTTGATAATTCAGTCAGGCTGATTGTAATTCCAGACAGGCATGGGAGGCAGTGGAAGATAAATGGAAGCCCTGATTACAAAGCTCCCTCTCGCTCCCTCTCCCTTTCCACTAGCTCAGCGGGGCGCCAGGTTATCATTCACCCAACCTGGCAACCCCTGCTGCCAGACCCCCCCCCCCCGGTACCCGCATGGCTAAGGTTGCCACCCACTGTGGGGGTCATTCAGAAAAACACACACACACATACACACACACACACACACACACACACACACACACACACACACTGACTATCCCACTTGGGCATCGCCCCAGAATAGGCAGGGGGTTGTGTGTTTATCAGGAGAGTGCAATAGCTTAGTGTTGCCGAGTCGGGTATGAATATTAATGGCCAGTACACAGGGGCCTCCCTGCCGACACTTTCATTGTTGGGTTTGCTGAAGGGCAGCGAGGCAAAAGTCTTTCAATTAAAAGTTTGTTAATAATACTGTCGGTGGAAGCTGTTTTTTTTTCCCTGATCATTACAATTGTGGGTGGACGAGAAAAAAAAAGAAAGAAAAGAAAATGGGAAAAAAATGTTATATTTGTAAGCGGCTGTAGCCGACCAGCAGCATGACTGGATAATGAGGCTAGACAGAGGGAGTTGTGATAAGTGGAGAGCGGGTGATCTAAACATCAAAGAGGAAAAATGGTGGAGGTGTGACTCCATCCCCATGCCGTCATCTTCCCCCCCCCCCCCCCCCGACAGACATCCTGTGGTGCTCATCACCGACATCCACTTTCCACTCGGTTTCACGTTAACACACGTTAACCCCCGAGAATGGAAAAGGAGCGTTTGCAATTTACCATCCCAGGGAGCAGTCCAAGTAATTGTCTTTTTTTCATTTTCTGTTTTTTTTTCCATGGTTATTTCTCTGTCCCCGCCTCTGTCGTCTTTGAACTAATTTCGTCTTCTTTAACGTCCTCTCTGTCTCACCTTTCCGCCTCGCTTCCCATGCCCTCCCCCACCTCCCCCCCCCCACCCCATTCTCCGGAGAGACATAAATAACTCTCAAAAGACTGAAGGACTGAACGGGTTTCAGAGTGTAATGTACAGAGTTTCTTTAGCTGAACTGCACTTGAGAGTGGCTGTGAGCTGACCTAGAGGTGACACAGAGCCCTCCGGCATGAACAGGACAAAGACAATGCGACTGGAAGAAGGGAGAGAGGGATGGGGAGAGAGAGAGAGAGAGAGAGAGAGAGAGAGAGAGTGGAGGAAATATGGAATGAAAAGTAGTTTAGGAAATATGTGGTGCCTTTACGAAGCAAGACTACACTTGATGGGATAAGCACCTAGTAGAAACCCTATATCTTATACACTATATCAAAGATCTTAGATTCCTCCCTCACCACACTCTGCCTATATGCAGAATTCTTTAGAAATCAGTCGCATGGGCACAGAAACACCGACAAAGGCATGCAAGACAGAACTAAGCCGCTTATCGTTATGAGTTAATACTGGGGAAAGTTCACAACGGGTTGTATTCTACTATTTTCGCACAAGTCTTTTTTTTTTCAAACGCACTTCCAGTTACATGCTTTTTACTGTATTCTGCAGTGCACATTTTCAGCATTCTCCCAGCGCTTAACTTTGGAATTAAGGCAAACTCTCAAAGGAGGTGGAAAACTTGAGCACGCTCTCTTTTAATGTGGTTAATCCTAGAACATGGAATGTTTACCTCCGTATTAACGATGGCAATATCAACATAATCACTAAAGTACACAATCTAGGGCTGCAAGGTACATGTGAAAATATTGCTGAATGCTGCGATGGTGAAACGACTTATAATAAATTAACATATAATAAAACAGTATATTTAAGTATCCCTCAGCTTTGTCTTCACTGCTAGAGCATAGCCTAGACAGTGAGCAGCCTATGTTATGTGGGAGGGCATCAAGGGTAGAAGGGCTCCATCTGATTTACATGTGGAACACAAAAGCACACCTCATGGAAATGAACCATTTATTACAGCTAGGCCATGTTTGCAATATATGTATCACAGTATTGTATGTTGCAATATCTTTACAGCCCAGAAACAAAAAAACCCTTCACATGTCAGAATGATATATGGGCATGGAAAAGCAAATATCAACTGACTCAATACCTCTCCACAATCCTAATCATTACATACTGCCAGTGCAGTCTTGCTCAAAGAGCATGGGTTATGTGTTCACTATATGACTAGAGGGCCAGAGACAGAGATCCATTTATTTCCTTCACTGCAACAAGTTCCCCCTTAGCCTACACAAATGCCTTAAGTTCCAAACCAAATGCCAAGACAAAGGGAACCACGCGGCAAACTGACCATTATTTTGCAGAATATTCAAGCACCTTGACGGTGTGTTCTGTGCCCCAACTCTGCAGTGTGAGGGACAGCACACCCGTATCAGCACCCTGCAGCGTTCTCCCAAATGACCCATCCTCTGTCCAGACTATGCCTTCTTCCATCACATTTTCTGTTCACATTTCTTTCTTTGTGTATGTGCATGCACCTTAACAAATAATAAAGTGTTTTAAAGTGTGTCTTCGAGCTGAAAAGCTGAGAAGAGCAGAAAGGCAGAGAGCGCAAGAGAGAAATCCAAGGAAAGAGACAGGATGACATAACAGAAAACATTTGTGCTTATTAAAAGAAACCTGGAGGAAAAGATTACACCTTCAGTGGGAATCCTCCGCTGGCTAAAGCACTGGGAATAAAAATAAATCACAGAATAAACAAATGTTTTATGCATGTCTAGCTGAGGCAAAAAAAAAAAAAAAGATGGGTGGGTGGGTGGACGGTGGCCACAGAGGCTCATTAAAGCAGATGAGGGCAGTATCCTGCAGACCACCAAGGGAAATAGTCCAGTTTATTTATACGCTATTAGATGAGGAGCTGCAGCTGTTAGTGAAGGCTACTAGCACCCCTTCCAGAGGAGCGGAGGTGGAACATATCCACACACCGTGGACATTTCTGGAGGGAAGATGTCCAGAGCATACTGATGAATGGCAATGTAATACACTGAGCTTACTGTAGAGCAATTCTGAACCTGGATGGATCCAGTTATGTGTAAAAAAAAAAAAAGAAAGAAACACCGTATGACCTAGTGCAAAAGCGTAACAACTCTTCAGCTCCAAACATCACAGTCTGAAGTTCGTCAGGAAGAGTACTTGAATGATCATGGAGTGCATGGAATTCCACAGCTGTGTTCTGTGTACATCTCAGTGCGAGTACGCTTAGTCTATTTTGGACAGAAGGTGACGTTCAAGGCAAAAAAAAAAAAAAAAGATTTCGTTTTTTCCAATAGCTGTCTAACACACACACACACACACACACACACACACACACACACACACACACACACACACACACACACACACACACACACACACACACACACACACACACACACACACACACACACACACACACACAGCAGTAGCTCCAGACTGATGACTCAGGCCCTGCGCTACAAGCTGTAGAGTGTGTGGGCACTGCTGAGTGTTCCCACCCACCAGCTGAAGAGGTTGTCTGTCTCAGCAGCAGACCAGCCTGACCAGCCTGACCAGCCCCTCCATCAGGAGCTCCAGCTCCATCATTTAGTCAAGGCAGCCTCACACAACACACAGCACACAGCACACACTACAGGCCCAGACGATGTGAGTGGGTGGGCTTCAAATAGTTTGGGCTGGTGGACTAGACTCTTTCACTTTGTGCAAAGCAAGGCTTTTAACTGGTTAATGGAACGAAAAATGAAAACCAAAAACGTTTGGTATTTTGCCCAGACCAGAAAGGAAACCAGAAACTTTATACATTTTTATGTTCCGGAACAGAATCGTTTATTTAAAATAATGGTAATCGGTTAATACTGTTTCTTTTTTCCTTCTCGAAAAGTGTTGTGTTAAGCTAAGCACAATGGAAATCTGCTGTTTGTCAATAAATGACACTTCTGAAATTATTGTCTCGTCTTAAATCGATGTAGCCTTGGCAATAATATAAAAATGTTGGCATAAGAACTAGAGATCCAGCCTGTACAATGCAGAGCACTAATGCCTGTTTGCTGTAGAATAAGAATTAAAGGCCAGTTTAGATCAAGATTTGCGATGAGACTAAACAGTCGCAAAGAGAAGTTGCAGCAGTGATAATTGAATGTTGTGCGTTCCATTTATAGCCTTATCAATTCTCGTACTCGTCTAATGTTTGTTTTTAGATCACACATTGCAAGTTACTATACTATTCCCCTAAGAGTATAACCTAAGAAAGGAAAAGGCAAGGCAAGACAACTTAAGTTATTGAGCATATTTTATACACACAGGTAATTAAATGAGAAAAAACAAAGAGCAGTACGTAGTCTAGATAGAGAGTGTGGATACTCTCACCTGCTGCAAGAGACACTGCTTCTCTCAATTCTTCTTGAGTCCACGTCACCCATTTCCTTCCTAAGAAACTTTGTCTCCAAAGACCCCTCAACAATGCTGAACAGTAGCCCACCTCAACAATGGCCAATAGTGCCCCACCCCATGTCCCTTGACCAGTGTCTCGCCACAACACACACAGCAAGTTACAGTGCTGGAGATCTCGGTCTATCATTTCACTGGGTATAATTCATATGCTACCATATATTTTTCTGCTGATTCCTGTACTTTAGACATTTGAGGGAGGCACTTTAAGAAAGGGCCTTTTGTGAGGTTAAAACTGAAAGAGTGAAAAGAAAAATGGAATATAATGACAAGGCACACAGTCCCAATTGCTACTGGAAAAACTAACTTGGGATATGGACTCAAACACAGCACTTCTAGAAATCTTCCACTGATTGTAGTGGTGAGAAGACTCACGCAACAGACAAAAACATGCACACACACAAACACACAAAAACATACACACACAAACACACAGACACACACACAGACACACACAAAAACACACACACACACACACACACACACACACACACACACACACACACACACACTAGACTGTGCAGATGTACAGACTATGTAAATGCAAATGGACATGTACATCCTTCTTGGGTGAGAATGAATACACTCTTTCCAAGTCTTTCCAAGATTATTTTGTTCTTACCATGTTAAAGTCCAGGTTTTTTACAACCCAGTCGGAAGCAGCTTCAAACTCGTCATACATCTCCATGATGTACAGAGTGTCCAGGGCGTCCACAATGGTTGCCCCCTTAAGACCACCTGAAAGCAGAGAGGAAAACAACACAATTCTTGATTTTAGATATGTCAAGATATCCTAATATTAAGACATTTAGAAGAAAACATTTCGAGTAACTCTTCCAAACTTTGTTCTTTGAGAGAAAAATAATTCCACTGATTTTTTTGTTGTTGTTGCTTTAATTTTTTTCTGGTTAGAAGCAATAGTATTTAGGCTTTAAGGCAACCACGTGTTCAACGTTTCAACACTTCTTTTTGTTTTTGCCAAGTGAACTCAAACAACACAGTCATCATTCCTGGTCCAGCACACTAATATCCGCTCACAACGAGAAGATGTTAGTGACCAAATGTAATACACTCCATCTTACTACAGGTCTGCACCAGGCAACATGCCCAGACACTTCTGAATCCATGATGTGGCAGCGCAGCAGCAGAACAAATCAGAACCAAACTGTCCAGGAGTATCTGCCTCTCGTATTACCCCATCTACTCCATCTAGCCGTCCGCAGGCCTTCAAACACAATGGCAGCACACATTATGAGAAAGTAAAGTAAAAAAAAAATCCTTGATATTAATCTCGTCCTCCTCTGGCTTCCGGACACATCACAGATCCATTTCACGGATGTCCTACATGGATGACTACATTTGTTAAATGAGATTGCATGTATTTGACAAATATGCCAAGTGAAAGCTCCTAATAATGTCCACTGGCCTGTCTATTTCTAACTGCAATGGCTAACATCTGTGCACTGAAAAGGTTGGCCAAAAGACACTAGCCTAAATCAGGCTGTTTGACTCTATAGGAGCCACAAACATACAGGGTAAAGGCTTAGGCTATAGCCCACAGCTCATGCATATGGGCTAAATGAGGTTCAGATTTGATAAAACAGATTCAGATTTGAT
>CM059282.1:4794590-4809590 GCA_030347295.1 Setipinna tenuifilis | reverse complement strand
GCTTGTGTTGTGTGTTTACTTGCACCACTAGCCTTCTTTTCCCCGAGTTCTGAGTCATTGTGAGAGTGGCTTGGCTCTCGCCCTTGATGTAATCATCGATTACCAAACATATGCCATGCTGGGAGTGGAGCTGCCTCCAGCCATTCCCTTGTCAGCAGGCATCTTATTTAATAAGCAATGAAGGAGAGCTGAAGGCAACGGTCTTGTGTAACAAAGTTAGGGGTCTCTGTTTTCGTGCAGAATGCAAAATGAGTGGAAGCTTGACAGTGCACTGGTCACCTCTGCCGAAGAAGAAGCCATATTAAAAGCGACAGAGGGCTTTTAACAAGAGCATATGGGTCTGGATGACAAACCTGAAAGCAATGTTCAGTGTTTTTCTCAGGGCTTTATATGTACAACACCACATCCCTCCCACCTTAACCACGTTATTCCAACTAAAATGAGTAATTTTCAATACAGTTTCTCAACCATTACCCCACATCTGTCTGGACAATCACGACCTTAACTAACAGCTTAAAACTGGAATTAACTCTAAACTAACACTGCCAAAGAACTGATCCAGACATCATAATGTCACATACAATAGCATGCCTTGTCATGTCAAGGGCTGTAATACATTTAGCACAATTTTAAAAAATGTTAACGGTCCATAATCAAACAATGTCATACAGTATCACCAATATTTTTGGTTGGTTATGGTCATGACAGATGGAATATCATTCTGTGCCGCAGTCTTAGACATCATGAAAGTATTTGCCATGATCTCTGATAACAGTAATATTACACCGTTATATGATTAGAAAATGTGGTCTTTAAGCCTTTTAGGACATCTGTCATGGGACATTTTAATCATTGTCCTACCCCTGCAGGGTCTGACTAAAGCCAAACGGATGGAAAACAGATCAAATTCTCCAGACTCTTGTCATGATGGCCTGATCCAGTCTGAGGTCAGAGTAAGTACCTAAATATAGCACTTCATGGCAAGCTGCATGGCCTGATGTTGGCTCTGAGAACCCTGAGAGATAAGTAGCCGCATATTCCATGTTATTTTTTTAAGCTTACTTGCCAACATTTTGGCCCCATAGCCGTTGTCAGGGTTCACCATGTTGTGCTGAGCACCCTGCAACCCTAAAACAACAACAACAAAAACAGGCACAGTTGATGGTGCCTACTCAACAGAAAATGGTCATTTTTGGTAATGAGAAACACCAGAAATAGTCTGCATGAATTTACTTTAATCAAGCATTAACATTCTGTTAAAATACAAGAGGGTGACTATCTTTCTATGTCCACCCTCAAGAATACAACATTCTTTCTAGTAGTAGACTGGGAAACTAGTCAAGTCTAAAACCAGACCATAGCACATCATAGTATGAACAAAACCACACACCACCTCCCAAATACAGGAGTGGCCTTGCACAGAACCTGAGACGGGGTGTGAAAGGGACCAGGACCTATGTATTACCCTCTGATTGATGTGCCAGTCAACACCAACCTTTCCTCCCCCCTCTCCTGCAAGCGTAAGTGATACTGTGGGCCATCCATCTCCCTCATTGTCTGCTTAGTGCGGCCCAGGAGGGATGCAGACTGTCAGAAAGGTAATAGCCTGGGCCCGGCCCACTGAGAATTGGTATTTCAGCCGCAACCCTTCACCCTTTTAATACCACTCCACCAACTAACAATGCTGCAGACAGGAACTGTGTCACCAATGATCAGACTGAGGCGGTGCTTTTGTGGACAACGTGAAGTAGGTAGGAGCCTTTTTGTGCTGTGGTGGAAATGCAGGGAAATGAATCATGTTTTCCCTGTCTCTTGCTGTCTTTATCGGAGGGTTTGTTGGTGTGAGTGGTAGACAGAGATGGAGAGCGCAGAGACTCAACATGAATGGGATTCTATTTCTTTCCTGCTCAGAGGTGGCTCTAGTTAACTTCGCTCTGCTTCGGTAAATTGGCCGCTTTGTTGTGCGCCTGGCACTTGACCTTTTTGCTGTGGCTTGGTGCCTTGTGAAAAGCCAAAAACTAACATGTGCTTCCTCTGACTCAATGAAACGGCAAAAACAAGAACAGAACAGATTCTGCTTCCGAACTCTCCCATTCATTAATGACTACAAACTCCAGGGTGGGGAAAAAAGACTGCATTTCTCAGAAATAAGTTTCTCTTGTCCACACACTGCAGTACAGCAGTAGTTAGACTGCTTTGCTGGCTACAAAAAGGGGAAAAAACACCTAACCAGAGACCAGAAATTTCTGTCTGAAGATATAAAGATACATAGATATATGCCGTTATTTATAAAATGCCAAGCTGAGTGGGGTCCATGCTTACCACAGCTTAATATTACCAAAGTGCTGCTGGCCAGGGAGTGCAGTGCGATTAGGACTTAAGACTATAAATCATTGCACTGATGGAGCCCCGAGTTCCTCATGAACGATAGGGGGTGAGCACTGACCCATAGAAAGACGCAGTCAAGTGTGTCCTTCAACCCCCCCTGGCACCTGAGTGATGGATTCTCCCGTCTACTGGAGCAATATCAATGGCTCAATCCATTCCACTCAATCCATGGGGACCAACAGCGGCAGACACAGCAATACAGAATATCACTTAAGCGGCAGACTAGGAGACAACAACAATTACACAGTCAAAACCTATTTCAGAGACTTGGCTCGCCTTGTGAGACATATTTGTGGTTGTGTTGGCCTACTACAGTATGCAGAAATATCCAAGAGAACCACAGAACTTGCATGGGCAAGCCTACACCATCATAACCTATGGGGCATAAGGTATCCACCCAAGGACTTCACATGATAACAATCACAGACTGGCCTCATGAAAAGGCATAGAATGTCACCCTAAATTCCTTACGTCTTTTAGCATGTTATTTTTACGTTTATTTTGTATTCTTGAATGTCCTTTTACGTCACCAGTTTACCTTGCAGTTTTTCCATTGACTGGAAAATAGAGTAATGGCTAACTTTGTTAGCCTGTTTGACATGTTAAGCATTCTAAGCCAATAACTAACACACTATCCCATACCCTAACCCGATACTTTCAACACTCTGCATCCGTATCAAAGTCATGGCACATGTGCCAACAGCATGGGTGTAAGAACACAGGGTATAAACTGCACAGGTCCCTTTAACCACTCCTCAGCAGAGTGTTTGAGAAGCTTGAGTGTGAATCATTTTCTTTTTATTGTCTCCTGTTCCAGAGAAACTGGGAGCCTGACCCCTTTGAGTGTAATGACAGCACAACTGAGGCGGCGGTAGCAGCAGAGTCGTGGAGTCAATAAAGTCCAGGCGTCCTTGCTGGTGGCACTAACGATCGATTAATCCATTCCCAGAGTAAGGCCAGGCAAGATGAGAGTGAGCAAGCAAGGCTGACCCTACAGATGGAGATGATCCCAGGGCACTACCTCAGAGGAGAGTCAGGCTCTGTCACTCCGCAAGGGTCCTTGCCTGAAGCGACTGGCTAGACGACAAACGCAGGCTATCTCATGATGATGATGTGGCCCCTTATTTCAAGTCGTCTCATCAGGCCAGGCAAGGCCAGCGAGACAGATGGCAGGCCGTTTCAGCTCATGAGGCTTGGTGCAATCAGCAAAAAAAAAGTTTCTAGATGCAGGAATGGCATCAATACCCCCTTTAACCGTCACAGCAACTTGGCAGTGAGCAGTGACTGGCAATGTCAAGAGCTGGATGGCACAGGGCCATTTCAGATTGAGGCACATTGGACTTCAACAAATTTCATCCACAAATGTTTACTTGAACTGAGATGAATGAACTGGAGTTAAGAGCTAAAAGCAGAAAAAGAAGAGCTTTTTTCTAGCTGGGAAAATACCAGCAGGTTTTTATTTGCTGTAGCAGGCTGACAAGAGCCTTGGTAATTTATTATAGCTATATCACCTCTAGAAAGTCTACTATATGTAGGGCCGGTATAGGGCAGAAATCATGCATACAATGATTTCCCCGATGTAGAAAACACAGATGGAATCACGGAATCTATCAACAAGGACCCATAAAGACACATGCAATGACCACGTCAAATCAAAAGTGATTAGGAAAGGAGGCTAGTAAAACAACGGCTGGAAGTTCCCTCAAGGTTATGACTGAATCAACGACATCATCAAATGTAAGGCGTGAGTTTGTGGAACGTTTTGTTGCAAAGTGTGCAAAAGCAGACATACTGTGATTGCATGTCCTTAACCTTGTCATAGGCTTGTCAAATTTGCATAGCTTTAATTTAGCCACAAAGCATAACGTATAAGCATATTTAGGCTTATAGCAGGTAATAGAAACATCCTGAATTAAACTTGTCTGTCTGCCTGTCCTGAAGTCGTATGCATACTTAGTTCTGTTTAAGTAGCTGTTTCTATGACTTTTTCAAGAAAAATATTGGTTAGAAGTCTTTGAAAATCCAAAAATGCCTAAAAATAAAACAAAAAAAAAATCTCATTTAGAAAAACATGAAACGGAATTCACAGATTAATCAATATTGCAGTCAGTAAATTAATCCATCAAGTAAACTGGCAATCCATTCATGCACAATATGCAAGGGAGGTGCCACTCCAAACCACTGCTGCACTACCAGTACACACTGTGCAAAATCTCAGGCTTTCAGAGAGACTGAATGAATAAGTTAATGCACCTGCAGCCCAGGAAAGATCTCAGAGTCAGCAACAGATCACTATCGACTAGACGCCCTCTTCGAGCAACTGAGATGCCTGCAATAAAAAAGCTGATGTATCGTCCCAAGGGTGAAGGAGGAAGAGAAGAATAGAATACGATGGTGTGTCCAAGAAATAAAATAAAGACAGCCAGGATAATTCTGCTTCATCTCAGCCTGAACATGCAATCCTGCTGTGTGGTGCAGGAGTGTGGTTTCATATATTGACACATTTGAAACCCCTTTTGTTAAAATGTGATTGGTTATGTATAAATGTAAATATAAAAATTAAATTATGGACATGTATTTATGCTTTGTGTGATGTGTGTGTATGTGTGTCTGTGTGTGTGTATGTGTGTGTTGAACCAGGAGTGTCCCTAATGCTTAATCTTGCCCATCCTTCTGCAGACATCATGTCCTAACTCATGAAGAAAGACAGCTTCTTCGCCTTCCAGCCCTGAGGCCAGCCGTGTGCCAGTGGCCAAGGACACACTTGGGCCAGCTACATTACAGAACGAGAGGGACAGAGAGGGGGACAGAGAGATTAAGAGAGCGAAAAATAGGGAGAGGGAGAGGGAGCAGGAGAAAGAGAGGAGAGAAAAAAAGGGGGGGAAAAGAGAAAATTAGAGAGTGTGAGAAAGAAAGAGAGAAAAAAGAGAAAAGAGAGAGCAAGAACGCCAGAGGCCCAAATCAAGGGTGGATGAGTACAGCACAAAATGAAAGAACAAAACAAACCCCTGGGACAATGCAAAGGACCATGCCTGCCTGGCAACAGGCGAGAAAAAAGAAGAAACAAGACAGCAGTGATCTTTTTAACCCCTTTCATGCTGATAGATGCTATAAACACACCACCAGAACCCCCCCCCCCCCCCCCCCCGCATCCCTTCAGGACAGTGAAAACTTGCAGGAGGTTAGCATGGTGATTACTGCTGGACCACGTACTACAGTGGGGGAAAAAAAGGGCCAGCCGGCATTGTGTTTCAGCGCCAACCCCTCTGCTATCTTCTGACTTTATCATGCTGGCCTCGTGCAGGGGAGCTTATCCTGGAATGGCATCAGTGCGGCCAATGTTAGAGTCACTTAAACCAAGGCAGGGAAAGCCATCTGTACCAAGGCAAATTTACACAATCAATAATTAACACCCCTGTCCTCAGGGTACTCCTACAGATACCAATCTAAAGAAGGGGTTGTGCTTTCGGTGAGCTTCACTCAGAACCAAGGTCCACACTTGAGACAGAACTGATGGAAGGTAGTCAGGCAGGTTTTTGTCCAGGGGTATAAATAACAAGACAGGTCGGTAAACAGCCCTATTAGGTCTTCCTCTCCACTTGTCATGCAGCGGAGGTAGCTAATATGCTAATCAGCAGGTGCGTTTGTCTAAGTTAATGTCAGGAGATAACGGTCTCGGGTTTCAGCAGCGTTGAATTACCTCGTGATAAATTGCTTTGTCAAGCAAGCGAGCGATCCGTGCTCAAATATATTCTCACGTCACTGTGGACAGAACAATAGATATTGCGTGTTTCTTTTCAGGACGTGTGGTTTTTTTTTCGGGGAACAACGTGTCTTTTATTATTAAATGAGTTCCAGAGCAAGGCGTAGAGGAACAGCTTGAGGAGAACTTTGGTCGGCTAGTGCTGGTTGCAGACACAAGGGAGACATGGAGGAGGCCTACTGAGCAAACTGAACTAGATGATTCGCGCTCGAGAGAGAGAGAGCTGTTACGAGACCGACTTGGCAGCAGAAGACTCAATGAACAGACTGCAGGAACCAAAACTGACAAAAGGCAAGGAAGCAGCCACTGGCTACGATTCAGACCGTGACAAAGATTTGATTACAACCAGGCCCAGCGTAAAAGCCTACCCCCAGAAAACACAAAACAAGCCTTCAAAAAAGCACTCCCCTCTTCTTCCTTCTTCTTGAAACTATTTGATCATAAAACTAGCTCCGGACTACTACCACTCAGAGATGCTGCGTGAATAGCTTCCAGCTCCTCTTCAGCCCTTTGTAGCTGCCTTCTTTGGCATCTGGCAAACTCCAAGCAATGCCTCAACCCTCTCGTTATCTGGCCTGGGTAATTACACTCCCACACAGATGGGATTTGGCTGTAGCAGCATTACTGAGGTGATAGAAAGAGGCAAGGCAAGTCTATGGCAAATTTCAGACACAGGCAACTCACTATATATCGACATGCAATTGAAAAACTATGAAGACAAATGCTTTAAAAATATATTATGTCTATAATTAAAAGAAAGCACAACATCTAGGCTACATGGTGCAAATGGCTTATGGCTCTGTATTCACACACACTCACAAATTTCTGACATACACTGAGATCATGCACATCCTCATCAACCAACTTCTCCTCCTCCTCCTCCTCCTCCTCCTCCTCCTCCTCCTCCTCTTCCTCCATCGGAGATTCTAGAGCACCAGCATCAGAGGCATTCTCCACTCTTTCGAAAGCGCCATGAATCTTTTAAGCAGGAACTCCAATGGTAAGGGGGAACACTATAATCTCAAAGTGCTGGGGTAACTTCACCACCTCCCCGCCCCCCTCACCCTCACCCCCTTACTTCCACCCTCCATCCCTTCAGACTGAGCCAAACTCATCCCAATCAAGACGAAAGCAGGGAAAGAGAGGGGAAAAGATAATAGAGGAAAGAGGGAGAGAATGACAGAGAAAGAGTGTGAGAGAGAGAGAGAGAGAGACAGGTTGGGAAGAAGAGGAGAGAATTGAGATAATGTGCACAGCAGACCCCCATGGAGAAAAAGACCTAAAAAAAGATGAAAGGAGCCTGAGAGTCAGAGTGTGTGTGTGTGTGTGGGGGGGGGGGGTGACTACCTAATGGAGTACCACAGACAGCAACAAGGGTAGAGATTTATAAAAGAGAAAGGAAAATAGCCAACACACACACACACACACACACACACACACACCTCTGTGTCTAGATAGATAAATAATAGCATCAATAGAGACTGGGGTTTTCTCAACCTGAACCAACATCGCTGACAGAATCTGTGGCTCTCATCTTTCGCTCAAACTCAAACACGTACATAGAAGGGGGGGGGGGGGTAGGGAGAGAGGGAGAGAGTGAAACTTCTAAAAGCAAGAGACACAGCAAGCTGGTGGAGCCACGCTAAGCAGCCTGAAGCTTTAATAGTCTGTGGAGCTGAGACTGGGGAAGGAGCTGCTCCCCATGGATTCATTACCTCCAGTTCACTCTCTCTGTCTCTCTGTCTCTCTCTCTCTCACACACACACACACAGACACACACACACACACACACACACACACACACACACACTGCATGCATCTAACACCCACACACATGCATGTTCACACGCACGCACAGATACACACATACATATACACACACACACACTTGCACTCACGCGCACTGGCACTGAAAAAACAGACCAGAGAATTGCAGTCTTCAAATAACAGTGTCTACAGAGACTGTGAGTTCGCGAGCTCCATCAACCTGAGCTGACATCAGTCTGGAAGAATGTGTGATTTTCATCTCTGGAAGATGAAAATTCTTGCCTTTTTTGTCCGCGGCACTACAAAAAACAAAACCTGCCATTTCTGTCTGGTAAAAAAAGCTAGTTCTTGAGGAAAGAGGATACAAGGGATTTACTAAGCACATGCAGCCACAAATAAAAAAAACACATTAGCTGTTAGCCTGGATAGTAGATTTAAGCCAAATATCTAAGTTTTTCAACTGAACTTTCATTTAGTTTAGGTGAAACATATAAAATAAACCACAGAGAATGCAGCATTATGGATTAGCATTATAAGCTAATACAGTAAATTGTTTACTGAGCTATAATAATAAAAAAATTGCATTGCTAAATTACGAAAGGTAACTTTCTAATATCCTAGTCAGGTAGGGGTGTCCACCAAACACAGGTGTCCTAACGTCTGCCAAGTAAGTCTGCTCCATTTCAGCAACTTGTAGTCGAAAGTCTGTTGAGTCATCTCCCTCCCGTTTTTTTTTTTTTTTTTTGTGTGGGGCTTGGAGCGATAGTAGCCTCAGCCTGTGTGTGTGGCACTACAAAGACTGGAACAAGGCCATAGCAGGCAGAGGGTCTGGCCCAATCTGTCTGGTCCAAATGAGATGGGACGGCCGCTGCCCACTCCAGTCCAGCAGCAATCTGTTAGAGCCTGAGGCTCATTTGGCTTAGGAAGCACAGGACCTGCAGAGCAGACGCGCACACGCAAACACACAGGGACGAGCCGTCTTCATTAGCGGTCTATGTGTGTCTATTGCCGAACTGAGACAAGTCCTTTCGGTGGGGTCACTTCAGAGGTGAAGATGCCAGTCCTCTGATGCCAGATACCAGAAAGTAAAATCTCTGGCATGTATATCTCTTATGTCTGTGCACTTAATACAGTTGATTTCACCAATTAGCCAATCTGCCGGTCTAATCATTTGTGTGAAATATATGGCAGGGGTTTTACTTTGGATTGACAGCTCTGGGTCACTGCATTTGTTGCCTACAAACTTGAATGACAAAGACTGGACACAACCATTAAAAAAGTGTCAGGATCATTCATATGTAATTGGGAGGGGGTTAACAGACTGTCTGATAAGAAGAGAAACTTATATTCTTGTGCCAGGCTTAAGGGGGGGGGGGGGATGATAGTGTTAGTGTTATCAGTGTCTTGTTTTGTTGGCATAATATGACATCAAGTGACAGTAGTTATAACGATCCTCAAAAGAAAAACAATTTATGGCTCAATAAAAGAAAAAAAATCATGTTCTCGGTTAGCTGGTCAGGGAGACCTCAATTCAAAGTGGGTCCCTACAACTGGGCCGTCTTTCAATCCACACAAAACAATAAATAGGCCGTAGCCTAATGGAATTCTGTGGCAGAGGACTACAGTAAAAATCTAGATGCAACACACACAGAAAGAGACATAGAGGGGGGAGAGAGATGAGATAAGAGATGGTGTGTGTGTCTGTGTGTCTGGGGGGGGGGGGGGGTGAATGAGTGAGAGAGAGAGATAGAGAGAGAGAAAGAAATAGAAATGAGTGACTGAGAGAGAGAGATTAATAGGATAGACTGTAGTGATCACTATGTTTTTGCCTAATATCTAAGAACTAATAATAAAATAATTATATAACGCACATAAAAAAAAAACTCATAGTTGTTGTGCTCCATTTCTGTTTGCGACAGTGTGAGAGACATGGAGGAGTGTGAGAGACATAGAGGAAAACATTGGAATAATGGAGGGAAAAAACGGAAGGAAAAGAAGTAGCGGAAGTGATGCTATTATTGGCATAGTGCCTATTATTAGCTATTTTTGTTGCTGTTTCACTTAAAATGAGGCTTTACCTCACGAAAAAGAAGTTATCCCTGTGGAAATAGACAAACTCAGCTCCCATAAACCTTTGGTTTCAGTAAGTGAACTTATAAGATTTATTTCAAACTGATTTCGCATCCAAATGTCTCTCACCACCCAGCTGAAAGCTGACTTGCTTACGGAACCTATGTGTCCTCGGCGCGCCTTCATCTCTGACTTCAGGCAGGCACTCAGGGGACAATTTTGCCTTTAAACACTGCCAGAGATAAATCTGCATCGTCAGTCCTCTCTCTTTCTGTGTGTGTGTGTGAGTGCGAGCCTGTGTGTGTGTGTGCGTGCGTGTGTGCGTGGTAATTTGCATGCCAGGCCATTTACAATGTCTTTTTTTGTTTTTGTTAAATTAGTCAAAAATTAACTACAGACTAAATATTAATCTCATCACAGGGTTAATACAGCCCTATTACAACTGCATAAGTAGAGACAAAGATGGCAAGGTGTAAAAAGATTTGTGAAAGTATCCGGGGAACTTTCAAGGCAATATAACAGTACTGTGTATAATTTTTAACAACCTTGAAACAAAAGCTAATGATGGGTAGCCCAGTAAATCATTGCTGATACTGTGTTGTTGCCTGTGTGTGTGTGTGTGTGTGTGTGTGTGTGTGTGCATGTGCAAGAGAGAGGGAGAAATGAGAGAGAGAGAGAGTCTGTCCTCAAAACCCAACTATTGCTTATTTGTATTTTACTGCACATATCCAGCACTCTTTGGCAAAGAGCAGGCCCATGCCTTTTACTTTAACCAGAAGCAGAATGCTGCTTTATGTATTGTGCCAGCGCATGGTAGCCAAGGACTCGGCCTTGCCATCCTCAGTGCTGTGATGGGGAGCAGGGACTGGGGCGATGAGGGTGGGGGTGGGGGTGGGGGTGGAGGGGGGTGGTGGAGCTTGGATAGGTGACGCATAGCAGTGTGCTAGTCCAGGTGGAATGGGCATTTGGCATGGTGTGTTCAACTTGATAGAGGGGTTCCAAAAGACACATTTAAAACTGGCCCAGATAGTGTTCTTTTTGTCTAGCAAGAAAACAACACGCACAAACACACACACAAACACACACACACAGTATAGCTCACACCAGAGCACATGTTGGTATGTATTATGCAAAAATCCAAACTATCGTGCCCTGAACAAAATGTTTCTAAGTTGCTGGGCCACCAGAGAGTGCAGGTGACAGAAAGGGACATGATTGTGTGTTACCACCTTCCCCCTGCTGAATTAAGACACTTCACATCAAAGCTGAGGCATCAATCCCCACAGATGGACAGAGAGAGGCAGAGAAGAGACAGAGAAAGAGAGAGAGAGAGAGAGAAAAAGAAAGATAGAAAGAGAGAAAGAGACAAAGAGAGAGAACAGGGAAGAGAGGAGCCATGGAGGCTACAAGTTTACTGCAGACAGAAAAGAGGAATGAAAAAAGAGGCATGGTGAGATGGAGAAATGAATGTACTAGGGAGATGATTAAGGTTGCATTCAAAGCTGCAAAGTTTTTTTCCCCGCCAGGTGCCTGATTTCAAATGTTTGTCTTGAGTGGTGATGCAACTGGTGAAAAAATACACCAGTACAATGTGTCTGGCATAAATTTAATCAAGGACAAAAACATAGAAATATTATACAAGACGTCTGACGTGGTGGTGGTGGTGGTGTGTGTGTGTGTGTGTGTGTGTGTGTGTGTGTGTGTGTGTGTGTGTGTGTGTGTGTGTGTGTGTGTGAAAGAGAGTTAAAGAGAAACAGAAGAAAGACAAAGAGGGAGAGAGGGAAAGAGAGAGAGATAGAGAGAGATATATAGAGCGAGAGGGAGAGGGGGAGAGATAGAAAAGCAGACAGAGAGGAGGAATAAAGTTAGACTAACAAGAAGCGGGATGAGGGGAAAGGGCAGATAAATATTTGATGTGGCAATGTTCTCCAATATCCTCTTGACCCTGGTCCCTTTCTGCGGACAGAGACGTGAGGGATAAAAACCTAACAAGGCTACCAGCCCAGACAGCCCATGTAAGTAAGTGCTCAAGAGAACAACGACCCGCCAACCTCCAATACGTGTGGACCAGAGGACCCACACAGAGCCTACGTCTAGCTACGTCATGTCTAGCTGCCCACTTTGCCCTACAAAAGCAAAGTGCAGTAATTACGGAAACGCTGAAACTGAAAAAAACTGCCTTTTAAAGTTGTCATACTGCCCAGTCTAACATGTTGTAAGTTTAATAGTGGTGATGCTTTATGTACTAGAAAGAACCAAGAGACATAGTCACAAGACAAAGCAAGTATTATAACGTCAACTTGCAGTCTAAATTCAATTTTGAGTAAATATGTAACTAGTTACTGCCTTTTGGCTTTGTAGAACAGCACTGCTGCCAGCGTACACCTGTATGACACGTGTGTGCGATGTATGGGTTAGATGCAGAAGGCAGATGTAGTCAGGAGGTTCCCTCTGAGGACCTATAAAGTCATTGTCACTTTTTACTTTCAAGCCAAGAGTTAATGGACCGGCACCTAGCGTCCATCACTAAGAGCTGAAGTTGTCGAATCAACTGGTAAAGAGCACTGCACAACACAAGACTATTTTGTCTCCAGGCTGTTGGGCCAGAGATATGGCTGATGTTGCAGAACAGCTCATGCAGAGTTGGTCAGAGCCATGAAATATCTGCTACCTTTTGCCAAATATGTGTCGCATACATCCAGTCTGTCTATCCCTACTAGCACTATGGCCACAATAATGTGGCTTACAAGAGTGTGACATGAGAGAAACATCTAAGCTTTGAGCTGCAGTTTCCAAATCAGCAGGCACTTTTACTTCTCAAAACGGGAGAGAGAAAGAGAGAAAGAGAGAAAGAGAGAGAGAGAGAGAGAGAGAGAGAGAGAGAGAGAGAAAGAGAGAGAGACTGCTGAAAACACCACATGCCTAAGGCTAGATATGGAATTCTGAATATATGATATTTGCAATTATCTGCAAGAGGTGGGCTAAATAAAGATAACCACACAAACACTGTTCACTTTCCCTATGGTCACACTTTCATCACCATCGTGATAATCATCCTGATCAACATAAGCCTACCCATCTACCATAACCATTTTACACAAACATCTTTTGCTTTCACTTATTTCATTTCTAAGAGAAGAGAAAACATGACAAGGGAAGGGAAGGGAAGGGAAGGGAAGGTATGGGAAGGGAAGAGAAGAGAAGAGAAGAGAAGAGAAGAGAAGAGAAGAGAAGAGAAGAGAAGAGAAGAGAAGAGAAGAGAAGAGAAGAGAAGAGAAGAGAAGAGAAGAGAAGAGAAGAGAAGAGAAGAGAAGAGAAGAGAAGAGAAGAGAAGAGAAGAGAAGAGGACTCACAAATATGAGGCTTGGAGACAGAGCTGAGGAGGATGAGCCAGCCACATGGCTGTGGTTTTTAATCAGGTCCATTTCCCCTTAAATACAACTTACACTGCGGGGTGGTGGGGGTGGGGGACTGGGGAGGGGGCTTGTTTTTGCACTAATACCCATGTCTCTGCCATCTCCAGCTTAATGGAAACCAAACAACCACAGCAGGACCTAATGCCTTCACTTTGCATTCACGGTTGAACCGCTTTACCGATTACTTGAAAAGCAATCTCTGCTCTTCTGTTGCCAGTGAAGACTACATTAAACCATGTAAACCGACAATGAATGAAATGAGAGAGAGAGAGAGAGAGAGAGAGAGACAGAGACAGAGACAGAGACAGAGACAGAAAAGAGCAAGCCAGAATAGAGCCAGAGAGAGAGAGAGAGAGAGAGGAGCAGTACAGTCTTAGAATATCTACATATTTTTTTTAAGCCGTACAAAATCATGTGATGAAAAGAAAGTTGGATTCAATGTAATCAGCGCAGAAGCAGAGAAAATACCATGTGGGTTTTGATTTAAGAAAAGGAGCAAATTATTAGTCTGGAAAAGACCCCACTGTGGTCGCCATGGCTCCCAGGAGCCAATCTCCAGCACAGAATTATAGGGAGGTAGGGAGGGTATGTTATTGATGGACAGGTCTGAGTGATTGGCAATCTCATGCAGCTAATATACAAGACAAGGCCAAATGAAGGGTTTCAAGCAAATGAAAAATCACAGGTTCAGGGGCGTGAGCGAGTGTGTGTGTGTGTGTGTGTGTGTGTGTGTGAGTGTGTGTGTGTGTGTGTGTGAGTGTGTGTGTGTGTGTGTTTGAGGGAAAAACAGACACTCACCAAACAGATTGCTGGAGTGTCCTTGCTTGGAGACAGGCCGAAGTTCATTGGAGCCCCAGGCATAGCGCTTGTAGTTGTCCCAGGCAAACTGCATCATCTGTCAGGGGGAAAGGAGGAGAGGGAGAGGGGCAGACACACAAGGCCAGGAGAGATTAGCATCACTCAGCACTAATTCTTCACACACACACACTCACACTCACACACAAGTATTTTTTTCTTAAAACATTTCCCCACCATCTCATACTCAATCGCTTTCAGACATTAAAAAAAGAAAAGAAAAAGAGCAACAGTTGCTGGAACAATTACGGCTAATCAGATTAAGGCCTGTGTGAGTGAACTGTGAAGTCAATTACATAATTTGCCAGAACGACTCTCAATTGGGGCGCTGGCACTAGCTCATTGGACGGCTCCATCAATCACATCAGCAGCACACAGTGACGGAGGGCCTCTATTTATTTCGGCTCTCGTTTACAGAGCACAGCCTCCCAACCGCGTGTACCTTCAGGTTGACACTTCCCGCCAAGTCGGCCATTTGAGTTCTGTGTGCGTGCGAGGAATGAAACCACAACAAATCACCCTAAGCGTATTTGACAATGCTGCTGGTACTCCTTCTACCCGAAAATGTAAACTGACTCCATTCCAAAAGAGCTCAATTGAGTTCTTTTTTCCTTGCTCTTCCCACATTAGGCTAATGAAAATGATAGCAGACACACAATCTGAGGGCTCACCTGGCCAGTGTTACAAAGATATCTCTTTGTCATCCATGCAATAACAGAGTGGTGGTGGTGGGGGGTGGGG
>CM059282.1:4769590-4792090 GCA_030347295.1 Setipinna tenuifilis | reverse complement strand
TGGTCTGGCTCATGCAGCCCTGTGTCTACTGCTTCCCTCCCCTACAGCTAGTCCTCTCTCTCTCTCTTCCTCTCCCCATCTCTCTCCCTGCCACCCCCATCTCCATCTCTATCTCTACCTCCACCTCCACCACACCATCTCTTATTTCACCTCCATCACCATCAGCATCACCATCTCCACACTACCTCCACCTCCATCCTGCCACCGCACTGCCCAGCCCAGCCCCGGTCAGACCAGACCAAACACATAACATATATAATTAGAATATCATAAAAAAGTTTATTTTAGTAATTCCACTCAAAAAGTGAAACTTGTATAATGTATACATTAATTTCACACAGACTGACATATTTCCAGTGTTCTTTTTTTTAGTATTGATGATTATAACTATTAAAAAAAAACTATAAAAAAAAATACAACTATTAAACAACCCAAATTGAGTATCTCAGAAAATTAGAATACTGTGGAAAAGTTCAGGACATCTGGTGCCACACTGTAATCAGCTAATTAACTCAAATCACCTGGAAAGTGAAACTCCCAAAACTCAGACAATTGACGTACAAGCATACAAACACACATACACTCACGCACACACACAAATACATGCTTGTGTGCAAACACACTGTCACCACACAGCACAGCACACGACTTTGACAGACTAATCATAACACACACAATCAACGTACAAGCATACAAACACATACTACACACACACACACACACACACACACACAAACGCACAGGCAAATCCACACATACATGCGTGCGTGCGTGTAAACACACTGCCACCACATCGCACCGCAACCCCCAGCCCAGACATCCACGGCTTAGACAGACTAATCATAACACACACAAACACAATCAACATACAAGCATACAAAGACATGCAAACACACTGACAATGCCCCGAGCAAACAGAGACGGCAGCTGAACGAGCATGTGCATCATCTCTAACCAAACAGCACTTAATCACAGATCCCCTCCCCAACCAATTTCACCACCAGCTGCCGCTGACACCGTCAATAATGGCGCACATTATTCTGGTGACCACAACCTAAAAGAATTCATTGGCATGGCTTTCATTGTTATTTGTCAATGGAAACTTGTAGGCCAAGCCCATATTCTACCATTAGACGCAGCAAAAACGCAGCAAAAAAAGGGGGGGGGGGGTCTGGGGATGCAGGAGTCAATAAGTTAAATTTAACGACAAGGAGAACATCAGACCCCCCTTTATTTGAGACCGGCATCTATTCTGGACTTGGTGTGCAAACAAGCAAGTGTGTGTGTTTGTGCATGTATTTGTGTGTATACCATAAAGCTGCAAATAATAGCAAACACATACACAAGCAAAACACAAATCCATGCACACTTACACACACAGATAAACAAAGTAAGTCTTTACCAGGGTCTACACACACACAAGCACATACCACCAAATAAACATGAGCAGCATACCTTGCAAACAGACAGCAGCACACACCCACAAACATTTCCATCCCCACAAATGCAGAAGTAGAACTACAAACACATCCCAACAAACACATAAATTCCCCCCCCCCCACACACACACACCTCAGATGCAGCCATGAGAAGAGCCCCCCTCCATACACACAAACATCCTAATGCTCCCTGACAAGCATCACTGAGGTTCAACAAGAAAGCCAGAGAAAGAGAGAGAGAGAGAGAGAGAGAGAGAGAGAATGACAAAACACACAGACGAAATGTGGACTGGAGTGGAGAACAGAAGTGCAATATGTGATGAATCAACTGATGCAAAGTGACAATGTACAGTCCACTATACAGTTTGGACAGAGCCCAAGAGAAAAATGTAGAAAATTAAAACACATAAAAGTGAGAGGACACAGAAAGAGAGCGAGGGAAGTGGAGCGGAAAAGAGAGAGAGAGACAGAGAGAGAGAGGGAGAGAGAGAGAGACAGAGAGAGGGAGAAAGAGAGAAAGAGAAGAGGGCAACCAAGTTGGAGAGGGCAGCAGCAAGGCAGGGCAGGGGCAGGAAGGGAGGTGCAGGGATTTTATGGGGCCTGAGTATCGATTCCCATTCAGTATCTCCAGCATTTGTTTGTGGCACAAAAGCCAGCTGGCACAAAGACAGACAGACAGCTCCCCTGTGGGACAGACCTTTCTGTGGAACAAGGTCACCTGTGTCCTCACAAGGCTGCTCCCAGGTGATTTAGGGAAATGAAGCATTGGTAAGAGCGTAGGCCTAATAGACCAGTGCTTCCCAAACGTTTAACTTCCGCACACCCCCTAAGACAGTCTGTCTTCTACCGAGTACCCCTTACACCACAGGCAGCTGGTTGGGACAATTCATTTTTTTGCATAATTATTTCTGTATAAACAAAGTGTGAACACATACCATGTGGTACCCATCACAGAATCTGTTGGATTGTAATGGGGGTAGGTTAAATGTAAGATCTTTTGCCATTGGTATCTGTACCTAAACGATATCTTTGTACCGAGATCTGCTTCACAGATTTATTTTGTAGCCCCTTGACTTGATCCAAGTACCCCCAGGGGTATTTGTACCCAGTTTGACAATCACTGTAATAGCTTATCCTGCTTAAGGGCAGGTCGAATTATTGCATCAACAAAAGTCGCCTGTGACCTGGATGACATATGGCCTGTACGCCAGCACAGAAGTCATGTCGACCAAGGAAGTGACCTCTTGACAAACATTTAGCAAGTATTCCAAATGACTGCCAAGCTGTGGCGATCATCCAAAGCTCATAAAACTGTGGATACATAGGTAACCTATCGTTTTGAAGTGCAGGTACAACCAACACATGCAATGTTACCATCCTCTACTCATAGAAATTCCCCATTGACCAATAACAGAGGCAACTACACAAAACTGCCGTTGTTTATGGCTGCGGCCTGCGGCGCTGTTGCCAGCAGAATCAGGACAACTGCTGTGACGATGGCAGAGGCAACAACAGCAGATTTACAGGTGCTGGTCATATAATTAGAATATCATCAAAAAGTTTATTTCAGTAATTCCACTCAAAAAGTGAAACTTGTATAATGTATACATTAATTTCACACAGACTGACATATTTCCAGTGTTCATTTTTTTAATATTGATGATTATAACTATTAAAAAAACTATTTAAAAAATACAACTATTAAAAAACCCAAATTGAGTCTCAGAAAATTAGAATATAGTGGAAAAGTTTAGGACATCTGGTGCCACACTGTAATCAGCTAATTAACTCAAATCACCTGGAAAGGCCTTTAAATGGTCTCAGTTCTAGTTAATTATATGACCAGCACCTGTATTTCCTCCAAAAAAAGCGACTCACATTGCCAGTGTGGCAGTTTTTTTGGTTATTCCAAGAATGACAGTGGTGTCAGTCAAAAATAAGAAACCGTGCATTGTTGCTGTGATATCTGGAACTTTTGTGGTTTTAAAGTTTATTATTACATAATAATCATATAATCGTAATTATTTCTTAGACAATAATCGTACCATCAAAATCTGTAATCGTCTCATCCCTACACCCTACTACCTGCCAATCCCTCACCTCGCCATTGGACCTCCCTCTGGCTTTGCAGCCTGGCCGCCCTTGCCTGGCCCGGCCCTGCTCTGGTTTTATGTGAGGTCTGCTTTGGACAAGCATAGAGGGCCATTCAGAGGCTTTCCATAAAGGCCCGCACCAATAAAGTCGACAGTTAGCGTTTGATCAAAGCTCCGTGCCTCCCCATTAAGGCGAGCGGCTGTGGGAATCGGATGTGCATTGTGTTGGCTGACGGGAAAGGAATTTTAATCCCTCCGTAGATCCGCACTGGAACCCAAAACTCCCGTTCGACCGCAAGAAACATTCAAACAATGCTGCTCTTCCCGGAAGGGACGAAGGGACGCGGGACCGAGGCGTTCCGAGAGGGTTCCAAATACCGTGGCGACAAGTGCTGTTCTAAACCTTTCTCCCCCCACCTCCTCCCCTTCGACAGGGATGGGGTGGGATAAGAGGCCTGAAATGACCCCATCTTGGGGGTGTTTGGGGGTGGGGTGGGGTCGACTACACACAACGGGATGACAAGCAGGGTGTGAGAACGAAGGGAGAAAAGATGCATCTCTCTCAGCTCCCACCACAATCACCCCCTGCCCAATTCTATCTTGAGATAAAGACATGACGATATAGGGAGCAAAGACATAGAGAGAGGAAGAGAGGAAGGGAGATTGAGGGAGAGAGAAGGAGAAAGGGAGAGAGTAAGGTAGACAGAGGAGGGAAAGGGGAGCGAGGGGAGAGAGGAGGAGAGAGCGAGAGTGAGGGAGAGGGGAGAGAGGAGGAGAGAGGGAGGGCAAGGTAGAGAGGAGGAGAGAGGGAGAGTAAGTGAAAGAGGAGGAGATAGGGACAGTAGGGAAGAGAGGAGGAGGGGGGGAGAAGAGAGGGAGTGAGGGAGAGAGGAGGACAGAGGGAAAAGGAGATGCACCGAGAAGGGAGGACACAGGGGAGATCTATTGCCTCTTCTAAAAAGCACTCACTTTCTAAGGCCTGCTTTTCTTTCAGGAAGGTCTCTGTAGACGTAGACACACACACACACACACACACACACACACACACACACAGAAAGAGAGAGAGAGAGAGAGAGACAGAGAAAGAGACAGAAAGAAAGAGTACAACACAGCAAGGAGGAGAGGAAGGGAAACTTCACCAGCAGCTCCCTTTTCTATATATCTTGCAGTACTTGGAGCCCAAGTAAGGGATGGTGTGTGTGTGTGTGTGTGTGTGTGTGTGTGTGTGTGTGTGTGTGTGTGTGTGTGTGTGTGTGTGTCAGTCACAGTTGTCTGAAGCTCACTAGACGAGCAACAATCAGAGCCAGTGAAGTAATTACTGAACAGAAAGTAATTTTCACTCTGTGCATGAACAAGTGTGTGTGCATGTGTGTGCGCGTGTGTGTGTGTGTGAGTGGGTGGGGAGTCTGGTGCATGTGTCTGTCAGCCCATCAGATGACTGCCTGCTGTGACTCCACACACTCTTTCACCTACATCTATGCACACCAGAAATGTCTTCTTCCTTTACCCCATGTTTTTTCTGTCTATCTCTCTCTCTCCGTCTCTTTCTCTCTCTCTCTCCGTCACTCCCTCTCTATAATTACGACCGAATCTGCTCCTTCCCTTCCCTGTGACTGCTGACTGATGGATTCCATTCTCACACTTCTGTGCTGGAAGCCAAGCCACCCTGAAATAAGGTGTGGGTTTGTGGGGGTGTGTGTGGGAGTAAGAGGGAGAGAGAGGGAGATATTGAGAAAGAGAGAGAGAAAGGGAGAGAGAGAGAGAGAGAGAGATAGATAGAGAGAGAGAGGGAGAGAGAGAGAGAGAGAGAGGGAGAGCGAGGGAGAGATTGAGAAAGACAGAGAGAGAGAGAAAAAGAAAGAGAGACAAAATGTGTGTGAGTGTGAGTGTGATTGTGAGTGTGTCATTTTCACACATCTGTGCTGGAAGCCAAGCCACCCTGCTTAGAGGGGACTGGCAGGGGTCCGAGGCATGTGCAGCATTACATGTGCAGCATTACATGTGTGTAATGCTCATTACACACACGAGTATAACATCCTATTGGTATAAAATCTATAACAAACCCAACAATCAGGGCTAGAGGATATGAAAAATAAACACCGCCAAGAGAGAACAAAGAAAAAGAGAGAGAGGGAGAGACAAGAAAGAAGAGAGAGAGGGAGAGAGCAGGAGAGTGAGAGATGGGGAGGGAGGGAGGGAAAGAGAGAGAATAATGGAGAATAATGGAGAGAGGAGTTTAGTTTTTTGTTATTTGTTATTATTTGTATGTAATTTGCTTTGGCAACACTGTGTCTCAACAGTAATGCAAATAAAGCACCCCTCTCTCCCTCTCTCCCTCTCTCTGTGGATGGGGATTAAAACAGTAATCAAGAGGAACTAAGCTACGGCACTGCTTATTAATTAGTCGTATGGTATGGCTATATGGCAAAGAGGAATGTACAGCGCTGAACTAAGTGTTTCTACTTATGTTCACTGACTCCATTACAGACCCCCCAGTAAAGTAACAGTCTACAAGGAAGGCTAAACACAAATTAAAAAACACACATTAATAATTTGTTAGTGTATGTGCTTGCTTGTATTTTCTGAATTTGTGGGAACTTTTCTACAGTTGGAGTAAGTACCCTGTTTTGTGTTTCACTGCAGGAAATGGGGAAGGTCACACTTCTTAAAATACTTCAGAGTGGGTCTTTTTAACGGACAATAGAAACTTTGAGTTCCAGGCCTTTTCAAACACTCTTATTTTACAGTGTGCCCTTCAAAGGACAATAGTCTCCTGACTGACGGTTGGCAAACTTTAATTGGCCGAATACATGCTTGACCAGCTACATTTGTTGTGTGTCACTTCTACTATTCTACAAGTGCTGTGCATTAAAAGCAAGTAGCTTTCATTGAAGCCACCCTACTGAAGTGCTCTTAGACCAGTTTGATAAGAAAGCCCTTAACAGGCTGGAGCTTCTGTTCTAATCATGATTTCTGATGGGCGTGACGGCTCACAAGCTCAGCGAAGTGACTCAGAGAACAGAGGTGGCACCGTGTCAATGGTAATGTTGTACTTCTTAACAAACCTTATGGTCTTCCAGCAGGAAGGCATAGGAAAGAAAACTATTTTTACACACATACAGCCAGCCATACAACACGTGTACGTATGCACATGCACACACGCAGTCTTAAAATGTTAACCTCCAACCACAAGCCAAGCGTTCACCACACACCCATACATAAAATACATGGTGTGTGTGTGTGTGTGTGTGTGTGTGTGTCTTTGTTTGTCTGTATGTGTGTGTGTGGCATGTGTGTGTTTGTGTGTGTGTGTGTGTGTGTGTGTGTCTGTCTGTGTGTGTGTGTGTGTGTCTGTGTGTGTGTGTGTCTGTGTGTGTGGTAAGTGTGTGCACAGATGGTTTCGGTGGTAACTGCAATTGCATTTCTGTTTGCAATTCAAACTCAGCAATACTGTTTGAAAATATGTACAATGAAGACCAAAAAAACTGACATAACATCCACACAGTATACTAACCACCCCCACAGCGTCACGTGTCACTCAATCACAGGACAGAGAGAGAGAGAGAGGGAGAGAGAGAAAGAGAAGAGAGGGAGACAGAGAAAGAGAAAGAGAAGAGAGAGAGACAGAGAGAGTGAGCGAGAGAGAAAGAACGACAGAGATAAAAAGGAAAAGAAGAAAAGGAATCAGTGTGACCCCACGATTAGGTGTCAGTTCTTTCTGAGTGCTTAACTACGCTTGTCAGCATCCAAAGCCCAGTCATTGAGCAGCAAGCTTTTAACACACAAGTGGCAGGTTAAAATAAACTCAGGAGCACTGGCTGAGGGCAGTCAGCTGCAATTATGCAGGTAATTGCAGGACAGCCAAGCGGTTTGGCCACTGGGCAACTAGGTACATATGAGGCTTTTTTTCCAGAGTAGTCAGCAGGAGGGTGTGTGTGTGTGTGTGTGTGTGTGTGTGTGTGTGTGTGTGTGTGTGTGTGTGTGTGTGTGTGTGTGTGTGTGAGAGAGAGACTACACACTAGGTTTTTTCAGAGCAGAGCAGAGTTTTGAGTTGATCAAACAGGATGCAGTGTGCCACATCAGGCATGTCGCTCTTGCCTGTTCCTGTGCTTCTTGCTCAATAAGCTGGGCGTTATCTGTGTGCGACCAGGATAATAACAGTCAGCAGGAGGATTTCCTGAGTGTGTGTGTGTGTGAGAGAGAGAGAGAGCAAGAGATACAGAGAGAAACAGAGAGCGTGGGAAGACAGGCATAACGAAAGATGAGGCAGATCCCTGATCAACTTCCAGGAAGCATATTTAATCTCAAAATGGTCAGCGACCATACCCTTACAAAACCTCTACAGGGTCAGTTGAGTTTAACATGCTTTTATCCCAGCTTCTACACTGACTCATTAACAAGTTTGACAAGTAAAGAAAGAGAGACAGAGACAGAGAGAGAGAGAGAGAGAGACCAAGAGAGAGAAAGAGAGAGGAAGTGAAAGCACTAATGGAACCCATCATTCAACTTCCTTCACACGATAGCTTCAAACAATAGCTTTCAGTGGCATCACTCCTTTTAGCTAAGGCATACGGTAGTGGTAGTGTGTGTGTGTGTGTGGGGGGGGGGGGGGGGGGGGGTCTTTCAAATCAACGGTTGGATTTTGACAATGTAATGCCATGAATCTCCTAGCAGATTTTAAACTAACCTGTTCAGGTGTTAGACATATTCACCTGCTGTGAGACACGTGTGAACCAGTGTGGTTAAAAACTGCAGCCTTGTATGTAAAGCTGATCACTGGGCAGACCTCTCTCTCTCACTCACTCACACACACACACACACACACACACACACACACACACACACACACACACACACACACCTAACTGGAAGCAGCACCAACAGTCACCAAGACAACAGGCGTCGGGTTTCAGAGCGCAGACGTATGCTAAGGAGAGGTCATTCCCATAATCACCATGGCGACGGCACGTGACAGGTGAACTGGTCAGAGAAGGTCACACGGGGCCTCCCATTTGCACAGCATTTCTTCGCTGACTGTTGGAGTGTGTTGACTTTTGTAAGGTAACAGTAACACCATAAAAAACACATCATCATCAGAGAAAATACAGGAGAAATGAAAGGCACTGACAATAGGAGAGAGCAGTGTGTGTGGGTGTGGTTGTGTGTGTGTGTGTGGGTGTGGTTGTGTGTGTGTGTGTGTGTGTGTGTGTGTGTGTGTGTGTGTGTGTGTGTGTGTGTTGTGGGGGCCGGGGGGGGGAGGTAATGTTAGGGAGAGAAGTAAAAGTGACTGAATGTGTGGTGTGTGTGTGTGTGTGTGTGTGTGTGTGTGTGTCTGAGTCTTGTAGAGAAGGAGCAAAAGTGGAGTGTGTGTGTTTGTTTGTATGTGTGTGTCTGTATGTGTGTGTGTGCGTGTTACAGACAAGGTGAGAGAGAGAAAGGGGTCTAAAAAAAGAGCTGTGTGTTTGAGTTGTGCCTTTTGGAAGCCCATAATCAGTGGCCCCATAGAGGAGTCCGAGGCAGGCGTTTGATGAGCATCCAGCCTGAGCTACGACCTCAGAGACACAATAAACAAGAGCCACCCTGAGCAAAGCTCACACAGGAGCACCGAGGCCCATAAACCACACTGAGAGGAAGAGAGGATTAAAAAAAACACACACACGGCAATGAAGACAGGAATTATGAGGTCATCCTGCATACAGGAAGGACTAGCAGCATTCCAGGCAAATAGAGACCAACCAGACCAGTCCAGTCCAGTCTAGTCCAGTCCGGTAGGGTAGTGGATTTACAAGAATACAAAAGAGCAAAGTTAAAAATCAGGTTTGGCTGCCTAACTGTGGCTTTATCTGTTAACTGTTAGACCAGGAAGCTGGTGGGTGCCAATGTAATGCTATTCAGGCTGTTACTAATGCATACCTAAACTGTTTGCGTAAAAAAAAAAAAACAATACTAAAGAAACCAAAACATTACAAACACGGAAAAAGTGAAGCAGGTGTGCAGGTGAGTTACGCAACTGGTAACTGCATAAGGAGGCCACTGTCAGACCCCCCCCACCCACACACACATACACACACACACACACACACGCCCACACCCACACACCAACACCAACACCGCAACTTTGGTTAATGTCAGATATAAAGAGCCTGGCTGGTCTTGTTGCATATTCAGACACACTGACCCAGTCTACTTGAAAATATCACCCTTCTGTTCTCTGGTGTGGCCAACACTGCAACCGACAGAAGGAAGGTGCCAAACCACCCACCATAATAGGCAGCTGCTGACAAAAACCATGATATCAAATCATAAAAACAGTGAGGCATACAATCGTCCAGCACCTGTTTGAGTACAGTGTAAATGTGTCTTTTTTTGAACATATTAACCTTAGGCCTGGCTGCCACCACACCTCATGTACCTTATTGCAACTCATTAAGCATGACAGAGACCAAGTCAAACGGACACCGATTGTCTTTAGCTCACTTACACTGGTATAAAGACACGGCTTTCTGGGCCACTCTCTTTTGCCAGCTGTTCCTCTCGTACCCCCCCCCCCCCCCCCCCCCCCCAATCTTTCTGTCCTTCTATGCTTCCCGCTTTCCTTCCTTCCTTCCTTCTATGCCTCTATTCATCCTACCATCCTTTGCAAACTTCTTTCTTCCTTCCCTTGCATCCATCCATCCTTTCTTTCTCTTTCTTTCTCTCTTTCTTTCTTTTTCTTTTTTTCTCACTTTTTTTTTTTCTCTTTCATCCAGAGCCCTGTCAGATGATCTGAGCACAAAGCTAAGCGCCCACCCCCGCCCCCCCCAATCTCTACTCACCCCTCATCTTTGATGTGCCGTGAAATCATGCGCTTTTGTACACTGATGGGGACCTAATTAGGACATAAATATGTTTTAATCTGCTCACGTCTTTGTTGTGAATGGAGACCTCAGAGAGAGAGAGAGACAGAGAGAGAGAGAGAGAGAGAGAGAGAGAGAGAGCGTGCTTTTCAGTCCACGCTGTACCACCAGGGAGAGAGAAAGAGAATAAAGGACAGAGAGAGAGAAGAAAGAGTGGAAGAGAGTAAGGATAGAGACCAATATAGATGAGAGAGAGAGAGCAGATTTTTGCTACTTTCAGTATTGCATCTGTGCAATCTGCTGACCCTTTGATGGTTAGACAGCTTGTCTGTTCACCAAGCCTTCGCACTGAGCAACATGTACATCTAAGGGATCAAACTAAACTCCAAACTTGGCTCAACAGCTAATATAGGCGACGCCATCTATTCAGCTGTCATCACATCGTAATGATTATGTCATCACCACCCCCCCATCCCGGATCAAAACAATGACTGACTGCCTCCCTGTTTAAGCTTACCGGCACAGCCCCCCCACCCCCATATGCACCCCTGCTCAAGTCATGCTAAAGGAATCCAGGCCAAATCATTTTCAGCATTCACCTGATACTTCCCCATAGGATGTGAATAACCACTAGGCTATCTCTCTTTAGCACAGAGACCTCATCTCGTCCCATGCCTTAGTTTTAGCCCAACGCCACACAGCGTGCCGGAATTAAGCCCCTGCGGTGTGCCGTTATGTTTCATGAGGTCATGTTTCCAGAGCAGTATATATGCTATAAGGCGGCATATATGCAGGCACAGCGCGAAGGTTCTACGCCACTATACTGCTAATTACCCACATCCATCCGCCCCCCTTGCCTGAACATGGGAATTAGGACAGCGGGGTAATTTTACCTTACTGTGGCCGTACTCCCTTGTGAGGAGAGTTGTTTCACTGAGCTCCCTCCACAATGGAGATGAGATCAGCGTGCCGTGTTAATAGCAGACAGCCGTTCAAGACTGACGGCTAACCTGCCCCCTCCCTCCCTTTGTGTGGGAATAATCAATCAATCTGAATACAGATGGGCAGCGTGATCTACTCATCTACTCAGTTAAGATGATTACAAAGCACCTTTAAAAGCACGCTTGACAGGAAGACAGAGAAAAAAGGGAGAGAGAGAGGGAGGGAGGGAGGGAGGGAGGGAGAGAGGGAGGGAGGGGAAGAGGGTGAGGAGGAAAGGAGAGGGAGAGATCCAGGGAGGCAGAGAAAGAGAGAAAGGGACAAGGAGGGAGCAAGTAGGAGGGAGAGACAGAGGAAGAGAGACACAGAGGGGGATATAGAATGACAGAGAGCGTGAGTACTGAGATAGAGGAGAGAGAGAGCGGAGAGAAAAAGAGAGGAGAGAGAGAGAAGTAGAGAGAGACAGTGGTAAGAGAGAGTGATAAGAAAGAGAGAAAGAAAGGAGAGAGGAGAGAAAGTGATGAGAGATAATGGAAGAGAGGAGCGAGAGAAAGAGTGAAGGAGAGGAAAAAAAGATCCTCTATCTGTGGCAGTGTTGCATCAATGGTCTGTAATGAGGACAGTAAGAGGAACTCCAGCCTACATTCTGTCGCCCGCTAATCAAAAGCTGTAATAAGTGACCAGGCAGGGCCTGAGAAGTGGACAGATAAAAGAGGAGAGTACCAGTCCTTCGCTGTACTCCCCCGAGGAGGCACACAGCAACCTCTACAGACCTACAGTACTACTGACATTATTCACTCTGTGCTCTGGTGTAGTTCCTGGCCTTAAAAGTCTGTCTTTGTGGAGGAATAGAGCAGAAATGTTATAAACTGGAAAAAACGATCCAGGTAGTTTTTCCATTGACAAAGACATAACTTTGTCTGTGTGATGTGTTAACATTCTAAGTCAACTGTATCAGCTCTTACAATGTTAACAACAATATTTTAATAGTCATGTTATACTTCTAAATGAATTTGCCAACGTGACCTGTACATAGGAAATTATTTTATGCTGACAGAAAGAAGCGTTTTTTTTTTTTTTTTGCATAGGGTTCCATTTGAACAAATTAGCCGTTCGTCTCCCCTGAAGGGACCCTGAGTCATTACACTTTGTCACCTGAAGATTGGAGTGCCCAATTTCAAAATGTCTCTGGGATGTAGGGGTGAAGCTCGGTTAAAGCTCAATGGCTTAAACTGAGAAGTGATGTCCTAGGAGCTGGCGTGTCACAACACCACCATCACAGCTGATACCACAGTGATCACAGTCATGGTGACGAAGCATACAGTGCACACCGTGTGGCTTGGAAAGATTAAGCCAACTGCCGTAAATGATAGCTTAGGGAGTGTGAAGCCATGAGAGAGCACTGCAGAAGGATCATTAGTTGGTTAGCTTTTTTTATTAAAAGGAATGCTGTGAATAAACAAGCATGCCACCCAGCTAAAAGCATTTCTAAAATAGCATTTACTTAAAAATCAAATCAAAAATGATTTTGCTTATAAATGATACTTTCTCAGTTTCTGGATTTTGTGACCCGTGCCCGTTTTTCCCGTGGACTCCTCATATGCTATTTAGATCATCATATCCAGCTCCCCTGTGGGGACTTCAGCTAAACCCCCTCACGGGGGTCCACATGATAAGATGAGATTATAGGACCAGGGGCACCTCACATCTACTCATCTCTCAAATTTATATCAACTGCTACCATCAGTTCCTTTGGCCAGGAAGGTAACCTTAAAAAAAAAAATCCTGCATTCCCTCTGCAACACATACCTTAAAACACAGACTATCCTAATAAACCTATTTTTTCACTATTTCCTCACACAGCCTCAAACCTAAGAAATTTCTGACTGTTTTGTGATAGACAATAAAGCATTTTGAATAAAGCCACACACAGAGATTCACAGCCTGGCTGGTGTTTGAGTTGAACTTAGGACATGCAATAACCAACAGAGATTACCCTTCTTCACAAAACTCCCGGCATCTGAGAGGCACTGAAGATGCTTGTCATAGCCGTCTTCCACAAACCTGTCTGACTGCAGGCCTCTGGAGAGTACTACTTAGTGATGGATTGATCAACTGTCACTGAATCAGTGTCTGGTGGTTCCCCTCAGGCTGGGCCTGATCTGAAGCATGTCATTACACTCAAACACGAGGAGCGGAGAGGGCTCTTCAACCACCACACTCCACCCCCCCCACCCCCCGCTACACCCAGATGATGGTGGATCATTGACTGACGAGCAAAGATCGGAGTTAATGACCAGACACGGCAAAGATGACTATTGACTATTGGTTACTCAACGGCTGTGTTTGCATACCCTCAGGGACACTGTGTGTGTGTGTGTGTGTGTGTGTGTGTGTGTGTGTGTGTGTGTGTGTGTGTGTGTGTGTGCGCCCAGCTGTGTATTTCTAAATGTGTAAATCAATGCAAGTAGGCGGACGCTGTGTGACTTTTGCCCAGTAGAGTAGTAATTTAGCATGCAAACATGCAGAGAGAGGCACAGCTGGCCTTCTGACTGCATTTCTCAGTCTGGCTCTCTAGCCTAGCCAGTGGTCACATGCATGTATGGAAACCTCTTTTGCTGGGCATACTGAAGACAAAAAGTCCACCTGGCCCGAACAAACATGTGCACTGTCACAGACACAATTCAATTCATACCTTTATCTTTTGCCAACACAAAACCATGCCGACATACATTCTCAACCCCCCCCCCCCCCCCCCTCTCTCTCTCACACACACACACACACACACACACACACACACACACACACACACACACACACACACACACACACACACACACACACAGAGGCTACACAAACCTGGGCCTCCTGCCAAATGCACAGAAACATACACTTCGTTCTCTCTCTCTCACCCTCTCACACACACACACGTGCCTCCTGCCAAGGGCAGCATCCCCCTGAGACAGCATGGACACACAGCTGGGATGGGAAGAGCAGGCCTGGCTCCCTGACTCCTGAACACAGCCCCCAGGCCTGGTGCCAGCAGGCTAGGCACAAGTGCAGAGTGCCAACAGCAGGATGGCATCTCCTCCTCCTAGGAGAGGAAAAACACTCCGCTGCTCTGTGCTCTCGTTTCTGTGCAGTGCTCCACTGCAGTTCCATAACACTTCTAGAATCAGCAGATTGTAGCCCCACACATCATTCATGATGTTGTTTAGAAAAACACTCCACTTACAACAATTACATTCATTCATATTAGTGAGGGTTGTTCTGAAATGACCTAGGCCTGTATCCAGAAACATTACAATCAAAAGTTAGCCTAATTTTACCTTTCATGCTTTAAAAGGAAAACCTACATCTGTTTTCGAAGCAAAAAAATATAAGGTATGTCCAAAGTGTCATATTAACTGCAGTACGGATTACTTTACAGTGACTATCTAGTCTGGCTCTGCCACACACTGCGCACAAACTAAACATAAAACAATGATATGAAAGTACCATAATCTCCTTGTTCCTGAGTTATCACAAAAAGCCTCAAACTTAAACTTTAACACAGAGAGTATAAAACATGAAGCCTTCACTAGTAGCTTTTCCATGTAAATGATTTAAATGTAATGATCAAGCCAAACTGTTTCCTTCTTGGCTGAAATGAAGCATAACACTATTAAATATTCAGTGGCAGATCAGTCTGAAAAACAACACTTCCACTAAAAACACTTCCGTTTAAACCCCTCTCTTATCGTGTAAGGAAATATATTTTTCATGAAAATCGCAGTTGATGAAAATCTTGGGGGGAAAAAAAGGCCCGCTGAGGAATGGCAAACTATGAAATTTGAAAATGATCTTATAAAAAGCCCACTAACTACAAAATAAGTCATTAAATGCTCTCAAAAACGTATGGTATGTTAAACCATTTTCACTAATGCATGAGGTGGGCTATGTTGAGCTGCATCAATGGCTAAACGAGTCATTACCTCACCTCCATTAGAAACGGCACGCGGAACATGTGGGCATTAATCTAGAGGCTTCTTCTCTGGTCATCCTCGTAAATCCTAACTGGATGGAGGGCTCTTTAGCGTGGGATGAATTAATCAGGAGATCAATAATTCCTCTCACAGCCCTACTGAGGAGGAAGAAAAATCCCAATGGTGGAAAGGCAAGCATGTTCGTCTTCAGGTTCTTTAGGATACGTTTAGATGTTTCCAGAGTTTTGAAGAAAATAATCAAAACATTTACTGAAACGTCAAGAAATTTGGGATGACTGCCTTTATGCAAAATGCCCCTAAATGAATGGCGGAATGTTCAGGCTGTCACAGTACACTGCTCCACTCTAGCAGCTAGAGTGAGCTCTGCCCTCACTCTAACCTCCACTCAGTTTTTTAATGATTAAAACTTAACCGCTTAACCTATAAACTTGATTTAAACTTTGTAAGAGAGGTCTGGGATCTGACTGTGACTTGTGTAATCATGTGGCAACTATTTCAACTTTTTGAGACAGGACAGTTTAAAAATGGTGTCAGACAGTCTATGGGATTTTGCCATACATTTCATCATCTTACTGTAAACAGGTCAGGGTGCATGTCTAAAGTTTTAAATTATCAAAACTCAACCGTTTAACCTATAAACTTGATTCAAACTTTGTAAGAGAGGCTTGGGATCTGACTGTGACCTGTGAAATTTTCATGCGGCAACTACTTAAACTTTTTGAAACAGGACAGTTTAAAAAAGGGGGAAAGAGAGGCAGACAATACTGCACCTGGACCAACTGCCATTTTTTAAATGTGGAATGTTCAGGAATAAAACTCTCAAGTGATGTCATAATCCCCATGCCATGGCCTGCATAATGTTCTGCCATGGGAGTGTATTGCAGCCTATATATATATAGTAGTTATCTCTAGTAATTATCTATGTAGTCAGTGCTACTCTGCTAACTTAGCAAACGTTTGTTAGCCGTTATGCTTGCAATGCTAACTATGCTAAAATGGAAAGTAATTAACTGGGTTAACAGTGTTACTTAGTTAACACAGCTAGTATTTGTTAGCAGTAATGCTAACAATGCTAATTATGCTAACTATGCTAAAAATGTGAAGTAATTAACTGTGCTTACAGTGTTGGGTAGCTATATTAGCCGAAGCCATTTAGCAGTTATGCTAACATTGGAGGAATGCAGTCTAGTTATTATTATTATTATTATTATTATTATTATTATTATTATATCAAAAGAACACACACACGCAAATTGGGATTCATTTACATGTGGTAAATCCCCTTCTAATTGATTACCACCAGATAAACTATTTCATACCCACAGTCTATACTTGTTTAGCAACCATCACTGAGGACGATTTTCCCAGATATGTCTGAATTACTGGTGGGCAGAGCTAATCCGGGGTTCATAAAGGGAAAACGTTCAACACAGGTGACTTCACTGAGCAGGTAATCTACCTGTCTTGAGTGTTCATTACAATCAGCTGATTCAGAGCTGGTTGAATCAAATTTGTGGCAGGGTTTTTACTTTCTGAACCCAAGGTTGACCCCTCTGCTGGTGAGAAATGTTTATCTGGTTTAAAGATGGAGGCCACACCCATGTAGTCTACATTCAGAGCGTGTGAAATGCATGTGCCAAAATGGGAATGGGTGTCCATTTTAACATTGCCCAAGCCTTTTTTTTGCCCTGGGTCTGAGGTGAAATGAATACCTTATGGGGACAAAAAAAATGCAACTAAAGCCCTAACATACACACACTGTACACACACACCATAGATGACACACATGAACACACAGACACACGCACACACACACAGACACAACACAGATGCCACACTTGCACACACACATGCCACACACACCCATAAAAAAACATCAGTTCAGTAGAAGCTCGACAGGGGCCCACGGAAATAGCTGGACCTCCGGTTACCCACTGTCAGAGCGTTTATCTTCCCACTGCCCGCTTCCTTGCAGCCCCCCACTGCCTTTGGGGCTGACAGCAATTTGTGGGGAAGCATCTACCCCACAGACCCCGAGTCCCTCCACTATCCACCCCTGACACCACCATGCTTTACAAGAGGCAGATGTCTCTGCTCTGACCACACTGCTTAGGACTCCACTCTGTGCAGTCTCAAAGGGGCACTGAGCAGCCTGGACAAAACGATTCACAGCAAGGGAAGGACGGTGTGTAAGTGTCACAACTCCAGCATTTTTTTTCTCGGGGGGGGGGGGGCATTGCACCCACTTAATAACCCAGAGAGGCGCCATCACTTCTTTGATGGTGTCTTAGGGGTGAGCCCCAGGCGCTGGGATTTTCTACTGAACCCTCTGGAGACGTTGTGGGCCTATCAGCAAAACGTAGAGGATGGTGGGCACCCACTTGATAACTCAATAAAGGTACCATCACTCATTTGACCGTCCCACAGAGTCTGATCAGTGATCTGCAGGTCACATGTATGATGCCATCAGGGATATAAAACACCTATTCCTATCAAACTAAACTAGTGTCTAAGCAAATACATAATAAGCACGACTGTTGATTGGTTGGTGTCATAATAGCAGACTAACTCACTCCCTGTAAACATGGAGCAATTATAAAAGCAAAAAGATCCCAAAGAGGCCTATCTGATCCAGACATTATGTGATGGGGGTCTGACTGCTTAATTTCTGGCACAACAGTATTTCTCTTCAAGGCCCCAAAAGCAATCTTTACACGACTATATCCTTTGCCAGAGTTTTGCACTCATACCAAGCTGAGAACTGTCACTTTCAACACCAGAACACTCATTACAAAGGCAATATGTGCTCCAAGTGTTAGTCAAGAAGGTAACAACCAACAAGGTCAAACTCATTACTACATTGTCATCATCAAAAAATAAACATGGCAAACATAATTTTCACAGTAAAGTGAATTTACCATCCTTGCTACCATTTTAGGTCGAATTAAAGGGAAAAGCTTTGACTCATCGTTAAGTTTAGGAACATTAGAGGACATCCACCTCAGAGAAATACAACAAAGTGGCTTAAGTAAACAACAGTAAAAATGGAGCATCTATTGACTGTTTACATGACTATCCAGGGAGTTCTGAGGAAGCATAATTTGATAAAGCTTAGGTCCTCTGGACATTTTAAAAGGACTCATTTTCACCTGTCTTAACAGCAACAAAAGGGTAGTGTTTTAAAACAGCTCCACTCACAAACCCCTTTTCAAAAGTCTGCATTTTTAAATAATACTAATAATAATCTTTACTTGTACAGCACATTTCATACAAAGGATGTAGCTCCAAGTGCTTTGACCATTTCGCAGGAAAGCTCAAGACAGCAGAAATACACAAGACAATATTTGCTATAGGCCAGTAGCCCAGAAAAAATCCATCAGGTTGCTGTGTAGAGCTCCGCTTGTGTCCCCCTAGGAGTAAGCACCAGGGCGACAGAGGTGAGGAATAACTCACTGTTTGCGTTGTTTAAGCTATTTAAATTGAGGAAGAAAAACCACTAAAATGTTGTGACTACATGGGCACAAGGTCAAAACGGAACAAAGAATGGTTTTTACAAGAAGTCAGTGTAAACTGTATTCATGTGAACAGACCCTAAGCTGCTAGCATTATGCTAGCAGTACCCCTCTCACTGTTTCCCCACTGTGTCTGCCCATATCCCTTTCAAGCAAAAGGAGTCAGGTAGTGGCTAAATTGGCTTGATTGAGGGAGGGGTGGTCCTTGATGAAGGGGGAGTCCTTCTTTACTCACAGTAGTCAATATCTCACTCTATTACTAGAACAACTGTAGCAGAGGGAGTTCAGCTCTGGCTGGCTGTACTGCTGAGGAAAGGAGGCGGAGCTGAGCTCCGAAGGCCTCTGGCCTAATTTACCCTCTGGACTCAGGTGAGAGTGAGGTAGGTAAGGGATATCCCCACAGCTGTAATTCGGCCCTATGCATGAGGTCAGAGAATGACTGGTGCAGGTAATCACAACCCTGGCGTTATCCTTGACCCACCCTGCAAACGAGAGCATCATATCATCATATTGCTTTTTTTCTACAACTGTGCCACTATTGTCTTTGAGTGTGTTTGAAGACAGAAGAGGGTCCAATGTTTTGGCATTAAGCGTTGCCACGCGACCAAAACTGTACCGAACAGCCCAGCCGAGTCAGAGAGGCTAGCTATTTGTGCATGCTCATTTTCTGCACACACCTGAAAACGGGTAAAGGTTTCACAAATAAATCACCGCCTGCCATTTTTCTTTCTCACTTTGAATCAAAGGAATGTTGCTGTAGTAAACTTTAGCGACACAGAGCGAATCCTAGCAGTGGAGCGCCGGAATAGGGAATATAACAAGATATCGCCATCCATGAAATGCCTCTTGTCCAATCAGAAATTCATGAACCATTAGACCAAACCTAACTGTAGTATATATCTTAAACAATTCTAACCCCAAACCCACCCCCTCCCTCAACCCCCTTACCCGGCACCCACCCATTATTGCATCCCAGCAGCCAACAATGCCTGTCCTGAGGTTCTCTCCCTCATTTGCTCTCTGTCTCGCTCTCTCTGCAAACGGGCCTAGCAGTGAGGAATTGCCTCTAGTTCCTCTCCCACTGGGGCATTAGGTATGCAGCACACAGAGCCTCCTGCAGAGCCCCTCTGGCTGCCGTGATGCAGAGAGGGCCGAGGATTACACAAAGTACCCAGGCAGGCGGTGGTCCGTGAGGCCAGAGAGAGAGTGAAGTAGGCTGTGCTGTCTCCAACCTCCAGAGCTCCCAGAAGGATAGGGAAGAGGGGGTTAGAAAGACACTGGAGACTTAGGGTTGTTGAGCAGGAATATCCAGATAAGCTGGTCCAACCACATGCGCTAAGGCCAGGCTTTAAGGAAGAACCACAAGTGGAGCAGGAGATTGGGTATCGGTTTCTTAGTCAAGATTGAGACTTGGATATAATATCTGACTGGTAAATTTAGGAATATCCTGACCAGAGAACCGGCTTCACATTTGAATATGTTTAGCCTACAACAGTGTTTCTCAGAGTGTGGTCTGTAGACTGATGGTCTGCAAGAAATCCTACGTGGTCTGTGAGCAGTTGTGTTAAAAAATTGCATGTTTCCTAAGCTACATATGCTATGCACAGTGTGTTTAAACAACACATATATAATCTTAATGGCATTCTTTAGTTACGGTTGTGATGCTGCACCAATTCATGCCTTTACATAGCACTGTTAGCCTAAGATGGGGGTGGGGGGGGTGGTCCTGGAGTTTTTTAAGGGGGGGGGGGGTCCTTTGCTTTACTTTGAGAAACCCTTGGCCTCCAAAATAAGGTCAGAAGCTTAACTAAAAACTGGTCTTAACAAGACACACATCCCTTTGTAGTAAAGAGTAAATCAAGGCTAAGTTTTTCAATTGATTTCAGTTCCCCTAACATTCATCCTTCACCAATAAAAAATTACAATGCAGTGAACTCTGTTGATAGCAAATAATCAATTTTTACCAAGTGATGGCTCAGAGATGATTTAAAGAGAAAGTTATTACACAGTCCACCTGTAAAATCAGGCAAAGCTATTCACCAAGCACTGTTCAAGGGAGAATATAAAACCCAAGATGTTCCCTTTCAAAACTCAAAGGGGTACGATTATTGACTTGACCTTTCTATTCATTACGCTGGAAACACCAGAATCAGATTTGATTCGGTTGACACAGGGCTAACTAATGAATGTCTTGTGAAAGGCTAATTGATTTTCCCTCCACCATATCTCTCTTCCAGTACAGCAGGGTTCTCAAAGAACTTAATAGGCCAGTGCATCACATCTTAAGAGCTGACGGCAGGACACTTTTAAAAGCACTAGTCAGCCAGCTAACTTGGGCCTTAGCGAGTATCTGAGATCTGATTAATTCTGCTGTTACAGCTCTGTTTGCTTAATGGTGTGCAATCCCTTTAATTCACACCAAAGATGGGCCTACAAGAAAGACAAATCAATTCATAGCTTGATTAGCTGCGCCCACAGAATTACAGAATTAGGAAGAGCTCCGCTGTGATTGGAAAATAAACAGCGACATTGATTTGAATTTGTGAAGTGGTGAAGTAAAGGCATTTTAACACAAGTTAGAGTGATTGCCAACCCATTCCTTTTCACCCAACCGGCTTTAATTTCACAGGAATGGAGGACGACCTTGGCAAGACCGACCACGGCTAGTCAATGCTAATGTTTGGTTGCTCTCCACCACAGGGATTCATCAGGTCTGTTTTTGTGCTATGACATGTCGGCTTCTCCACACGCCATTATCCTTGAGGGGTAAGGCTGGAGGAGGTGATGATCAATATAGTCCAGGCTGCACAGCCTATTGGTGTAAACAGCGGAGACTTACGATCTGATCTCTAATCAATCAAAACCGGCCAGCAAAACGCTGATACTGAGTGGTCCTGATGGAAAGACAGATTTATCAGATTCGACCTTGATTAATGTATAGTGTGAACAGAATTTATTGCTGCAAACATTTATTTTCTGTGAAGTTTTGTGTGTGTGTGTGTGTGTGTGTGCATATATCTGTGTTGGGGGGTGCACATGCATGTTTGTGTATGCATAAGAAAGAGGCAGTTCTACAGGCCCCTTGAAAAACATATGCAAATCACCATCCAAACATAGAAAAGAAAATGGATCACTGGATAACGCAGAAGCAGAAAAAAAAATCAAAATAATAACCCTAACAAGGAAAAAAAAATCTTTTTATATCTGACACAAATATGCTTTGGATCTGCTCTCTAATCAGGGTTCACCCCTGGGACTCCACTACAACGTCAGTGTGCAGGGCGAACAGCTCACACTGACCACACTGACCCCCCAGCACTCACACAGCCCTGACTCCCAACCCATCCCAGCACTGATCCCATAGAAGGAGGTCACTAGGCTTGTGAGGACCTGTGAGTGCAAGAGTGTGTGTGTGTGTGAGAGAGAGAGAGAGAGACAGACGGACAGCGAGCGAGAGAGAGAGAAAAAGGGAGACAGAGTGAGAGACTGAGAGAGAGAGAGAGAGAGAGAAAGAGAGAGAGAGAGAGAGAAAGAGAGTGAGAGTGAGAGAAAGAGAGACCACAAGGATGTCAGTAAATAATTAAGAGGGAAAAGGGAGAAAGAACAAGGATAGTAGGTTTAGGTGTTAAGAGGTGAAAGACCAAACTAACCCAACTCTTCCAGATAAGCTGGTTTGTCTACGTTTTTCAGCACTT
>CM059282.1:4747090-4767090 GCA_030347295.1 Setipinna tenuifilis | reverse complement strand
TGCATATTGGTTAGCTCCTATGGGGAGGGGTGAGTGCCTATATGACCTGTAGCCTGGGGAAAAGGCAGTCAGTCAGATCAGGGCCTCTGAGGTGAGAGGATCTATTTGTTGAATGCAGTTACTTTGTAGCCACATGTTTAATGCTTATGCAAGCTTAGCAGTTTTTTTGTTTTGTGTTAAGTGTTTTCAGTTCGTCTTGTGTGTAACCTGTCGGCAGCCTAAAAAGAAAAAATAAATTTTTGTACTACTTTTCTGCACTGAACCATCTGCTCCTGGTGACTGCTTTCTGCCGCTCATCACACTACTTCACAGAGAGAGAGAGAGAGACAGACAGACAGACAGACAGACAGACAGACAGACAGGCAGACAGGCAGACAGGCAGACAGGCAGACAGGCAGACCGATCCAGAGCTCTCTGCACAACTGGTCCTATGTTCTCATTCACAAGCGGGTGTTAAAGTGAACCAATTGAGAGACACATGCACACACATGACATTCTATAGGGTTTAGTTCCGGTACTTAATGTTTAGAAAGTTAAGAATGGGTTGAAAAAAAAAAAAGATTCATAGTGCAGTAAGAACTTAAGCTGATCTTAGTGCAGTAAGAACTTAAGCTTTGTGCTAAATCATTAAATGATTACCTAGTCAATACTGGGAACGATAATTCCAACGGCAAACAGTTCACCGCAGAACACATAAAGGGGATACATACTGTGCCATTATTGTTAATGTTGTGTTATTAAACTAGCTATAGTGCCGGGAAAAGATGTAAAAAAAAAAACATTTAAAAAAGAAACTGAAAATTGCCAGAGTGCAGAAAATTAATTAATTAATTAAAAAATGTTTACCTCCCTTTCCCTTCATCTCAGGCAACTATTTGAAAGGTTTGCTGGCTAGCAAGAGTTTAAGCGAACGTGAAGACTTTCACCAAATCCCTGGTTAGACATGTACATGAGCCAAAACCAGACTGTGGACCTCTACAGAGATGTGACTTTCAAATAATCAATTACCTGTAGTAGGAAACCAATTACAGTATAGCTCATTTAGAGAGTACAATGGGAAACATCACTCAATCATGTGTAACACAATAAAACTACACATCTCCCAAATCTTTCAATTACATGACAGAGACAGACAGACAGACATAGAGAGAGTGAGAAAGACAGAGAAAATGAACCACTGAATACAAGACACTTTTTAATGCCTACAAAAACATGACAAATAGTTCTGCACTTTGGCTCTAGAGTAATTCTCCTGCTCTTTAGCTTTAAAGCAGGTAGCCAGTGCTGCGATATATTATACAATTTTTTTGTCGTTTACGATTAAACATGTCATACTACAAGATTTTAGATTCTCCACACATCTTGGTCGGGAGAATGGACGCATTACAAGACAATTATTCGTTATTATTATATGGTCTCCATTGACTGCGTTGACATAAAATGTCACACAAAAAAAAGCAAGCCATAAAGTATGTCACATTGTGAGACTCACTCGTGTGTGTGGGTGTGTGTGCGTGTGTGATGGTGGATCATTGACTGACGAGCAAAGATCGGAGTTAATGACCAGACATGCCAAAGATGACTATTGACTATTGGTTACTCAATGCCTCTGTTTGCATACCCTTAGGGACACTGTGTGTGTGTGTCTGTGTGTGTCTGTGTGTGTGTGTGTGTGTGTGTGTGTGTGTGTGTGTGTGTGTGTGTGTGTGTGTGTGTGTCTGTGTGTGTGTGTGTGTGTGTGTGTGTGTGTGTGTGTGTGTGTGTGTGTCTGTGTGTGTGTGTGTGTGTGTGTGTGTGTGTGTACCCGCTATGGCCGTACCCTGCAAGACAAAGCTGAATCACGGCTGCCTGCTTGCCCCTATTGTCTCCTGCCCGCTCCCACAAAAGGAAAGTTCTTGACATCAATTTGCACACAAAGCAATTACGCCAAAAGGTCAAGAGCCAGAACGGCAGGCCGTAAATGTGTGCCTGTCTGTCTATGTGTGCGTGTGTGTGTGTGTGTGTGTGTAAAAAGAGGGGTGGGGGGTGTCTGTCTGAGTGCAACTATTTGATTGAGTGTTTCAGCCAATTTTTCTCCCTTTACCCTCAACAACTGTCTTTTTTGAGATTTTTTTTTTTTTGGCCAACTGAAATTCAAATTAGGCTCCTATTCTGATCCGCTATCTTAGGTTCACTAGAGAAGTTTGTTTGTGTTGAAAGGCAGGCAGGCAAATAAAGATGGAATGGGATTATAATGACAGCATGATGACAGGATGAGAGCAACACCTCTCTTTTTGTGAAGAGCATGGGGCAGAAGCCTCTGGAGTAAAATGACCAAGTCGGACAGACTGACAGACAGACTTACAGAGCTACAAACAGAGAGAATTAAAGTGTTTGTCTAAGCTCTGTGGGATACCATGATGTGATTAACCTCTGGGACACCAACCTTGGCACGCAGTCTGGCAGGCAAGAGTCCAGAGAAGACGAGCAGAACTGCCCAGCAGTGGTGTCAGACATCCTGGCTTCAGAAAAGTAAAAGACATTCTTTCCAACCATTTATTTCTCCCATCCATACTAATTAGCAAAACTTGTCAGTTATGGAAATCATCATCTAAGTGAAATTATGATAAGTCCACAGACGAAGGGCAAAAGGTCAACCTTGCGGTTTCTTTTTTACTTTTTAAAGTCAAGATGCATAATGATAACCTTGCAGTCAGTCAATGACAACCAATGTACGCAACTGACCACAGCCACTGACACACATGTTATCAGATGCAACAATTTTAATGCAAAAGAGCAGGGGGTTCCTTCATAATATTCTAGACTACTGACCAGAATAAGTTTCCTGGTGATTCAAAGACCATACTGAAAAAAAAGGAGGACTCTACATAATTTACCGAGCAGTTTCCTGTTGTTTTGAATCATTTCAAAGGCCGTAGACACTAAAAGAGTTTGTGTGTTTAAAAGTACGGATGGACCAATATTGATGGAAGTGCAACGAATGTTACAAAACAAAGCTTTCGGGGGGGGGGGGGTTCTATTTTCTATTTTCCAGGCTACATCGTTTAAGCACACAGGTCATCTCTGACAAACACAAATAAGCATTAAGACGGACATGAAATCTACCAGAAAAATATGGCCTGTTTTCAAATGTTCAACTGCTTGGGAGGGGGGGGCTACAGAAAGAAAAGGGAACTGCCTATTGACCGGGCTTCCTGCTTTTTGTTTGTTATGGCAACATTTAAGGGTTTTTTGTTGGGAAACTGGAATACAGGCATTTACAGTTTTTTTACGTCAAATGATTGTGAAATTAAGGCAATGCATGAAACTGAGACTATGCAGAAAAGGGGGCATGTGGACATGTTGTACAGCAGTGAAAGGTTTTACCCTAACATCCTGTAGTGGGAACCCCTACAAAATCTCTCTCACACTCACACAGACACACACACACACACACACTCACACAGAGTCTGAGGGGAGTGATGACCAGCATGGTACTAATGAGCAGGTCTTCTAGACAGCAGTGCATGATAAAGGGGTCAGGGATGCAGAGGCACAAGAGCATTACCGTCCTTTTGCAACAAAACAGCACCAGACCCTTCACGCTGTGATCACCACCCTTAGACAGCCATACACACACAAAAGCAAACACAAACACATGCAGAGAGAGAGAGAGAGAGTGAGTGTGTGTGTGTGTGTGTGTGTGTGTGTGTGTGTGTGTGTGTGTGCGTGTGTGTGTGTGTGTGTGTGTGTGTGTGAGAGAGTGTGAGTGTGAGTGTGTGTGTGTGTGTGTGTGAGAGAGAGAGAGAGAGAGAGAGAGAGAGTGAGATGCTGACATTTCCTCACAAAAATGCATGCTCATACACACCCTCAAGCTCATGTGCTCTTCTAGCACATGCACACACACAAACCACACATAAGCCCACGACACAGTGGCTGACACTTTCTCACAAATATGCAAGCTCATTTCCAGTCTTTGTAATTCCCGCACATTTCTCACACACACGAGGACATATGGAGATGGCTAAAGTGCAGACAGTAGAAGTGCAGGCAATGTGCAAGTATGTCGGCTGAACTGTCGCTGTTCTCATGACAGATGCATTAATAACAGCAAGGTAATGCAACATGAGCCTTCATGCAATCTAAACTGTTACACAATGCACAGTGCTAATAAATGTAAAGTACAGATGGGTAGAACTAATCTTGAGTGGAAGTGTAAGGGGCAGTTAGTTAGAGACATTGAATGTCGTAGCATGTCGTGAGTGCAATATTAATGGAGTTCAATGAACCACTGGGCAGCGGAGGCTGTGTTGTTGTTATACGGTACCGTACCAAATAAATACGCAACAATATTGGTCTGGCGAAGCTGTGTAAATGAGGGGTGCGAACGGCATTACGGTATCCAAAAGGAGCAGGTCATAACCTGTCATCGGCTGGTGGACACTAGAGAAACTAAAATGGAAAGGTCTGACAGTTACTGCGCTGGACTCATCTAACTAAAAGCATGGGTGCTATTTATCGACGTCGTCTGGCTACTTCTCAAATGTCTTTTGGCATTCCAAGATTAGCCTATATGCTGTAGTGTATGGTATGAGTTTTGTCATCGCTTATTCTTAGGGTTTCGTGCAAGATTGATGGCACACTTAAACAGCACACTGATAATATCATCTCGTCTGAATCCTTCACAAGATCACTCGTGTTTCAATGTGCCTGTCGTCGATAAGTCTTTCATATTTGTCTTCATGCCTGAGAGGTACCACTACTGAGTTGGCTCACTTTAGGTCCCGAGTCCCGAGCTCATGGAACAGCGATTGCTTCTCCTCACAGCCCTGGACAAGTGGGGCTTGACAGGTCCACAATTAACATCCAAACAACGACCCAAAAGAGTTAGAGGCTAGTGCGACTGAGACGCTGACTGATTGAGTAATGAATGAATGAATGAATGAATAAATGAATGAATGAACGAATGATGGCATGCAAGCACAAGCATTTTCATTTCGCTTCACAATACTGTGTAGACTAGTGTGTAACGCTTAACTGTGTCCACGAGCTATAACAGTTGTCACATGAGGTTCTCAGCCGAGTGAGATAAGGCCCTTAAGCACAGACACAGAAACCAGCTTTCCTTTCTTATGAGCTGTGCAACCTAGCCTAAACAAACATACATACTCTTGAAAGACAACGCTCTGCTACGCTCGCAGGTATCATGGTCTGGCAAATGAGTCATGTCAGGCAACTTGAACTCTGACGTGTCTTTGTATGAAAGGATGGGTGAGGAGGTTAAAGGTTTAGAAGAAAGTTAAGAGAAGTACTAAAACAAGTCATCAGTGCTTCTGTTTAGCTTAAAGTTACGTCTGCACTACACACAGCAGAGAACGATAAACTGCACAGGAGATTACAGCCTACGTGAAATGCAAATGATTACACGTTTTGGAAATGCTTTATTACGTTACCAAATCTAAGTTGGTCCCTATAGCATTTCATAAGGTCAGGTGCTCAGCTTCTGTGAGAACTGACATCTGTCAATCATATAAAGTCAGATGACAGGGTAATTCATTCTCACGCTGAGCTAACATGTTACCCAATGCTATGACAGTTAAAAGCAATAAGAATGACTTTAAAAGACCACATACCTCTTTTATTTTCGCCCTTTTCTCTTTGGTGTCCGGGTCCGATGGCTCTCGTCCTATCACTCCGGGTGGTCGAACATATTCAATAATTGGGAGACTGTCATCTTTACCACCACCTTTAACTAGACCTTGGACAACTTGATCCTTATCGGTCTTAATGTCTTTCTTGATATCTTCGGGGTGTTTTTGAAGTGTATCTTTAGCTTCGATTAAGGCATCTTCGTGATCTTTCCGAATTTTAGCTAATATTTTATCAGCATTACCAGTCCCGACACTAGAACCACTATCCATACCTGTTCGAGTGGCGGTTTCTACCGACGGCGAGCGGAAGAAAACTCCACTAAGCAGCTTTGACGAATCCGGTAAGAAGAAGATTGCCCCGAAACATAACGTGATAAAAGCGCTAAAAACTAACAGCAAAATGAATTTTTCTGTTAGCCTAAAAGAGGTTGGACTGGTAGACTTCCTATTCGGAGTCGACGTGAAAGGTAGAAGAGTTGCTACAGGCATTTTCTTTCCTTTCCGTTCGGAAACCTTGAACAGACCGAGTGAAGTCGATTCACAAATCGGATAAAGAAAGTATTACGACGGCTCGATCTCTGTTCGTTTACTCACGACAGTCCATTTACTAAAAACTCTTGCTATCGCGGCTATATTTTTCGCTGTAAACTTTGACAGGGTAGCGAGTGGTGTCCTGCCTATTCAACTGTCCATGCTGAACCACATCTGCAAAAAAACTCTTCTTCCAGCGGAGTTCACAACGGAAGGAATGGCATGTATGTGTGATTGACAGCTCTCCTTGTCCAATCACGTTGCTGCTAAAGTAAAGCGTGTTGCATACAGTCGTGGGCGTGTTTTCCAGAGGCTACGTCTGGCTTTGTAACAGGACGACCTGGAAGCATGAAATAAACATGACAGGTAGGTGAATTACCAGGTTGTGTAGCCCAATTGTAATAAGGTGAGTGAATATTCTCTGGAAATAACATGAACACGTGAGATATTCTCTCTCTCTCTCTCTCTCTCTCTTTCTCTCTCTCTCTCTCTCTCTCTCTCTCTCTCTCTCTCTCTCATAGTATTTTGTTGATAAATGCGAGCAATGTCATTGTGTAAAACAATGTTCATTCAGTGCATTGTTTTGTTTACATTCATTCTCTTATAGGGCACTGAACTCGGAATTATGATCCTTCTTACGCTATGCCACGTTCAAACGCATGCCAGCACATGTCACAAAAGTCAATGGGTCATAAAGACTGAAATCTATACTTGATATAGTGTGAGCCGCCAACAACTTTATTTGCTATTTTAATTTGGTCCTGAGTTTTCTGTGCCATCACATCCCTACACAATCTTGATGGCTAAATATACAGTATAAAAGGCTCCATTAAGGCAAATCTCAGCTAGAGAGTCTAATTTCAACATTTTGCTACATTTAATCATCCATGCATTTATTAAATCATTGCAGGTTTTAAAGATTCTACAGTTAATTTCTTCAGCTAATTGTTATTTTATTTTTTATTTTTTGCTTATGTTACATTGATTCAAATATAAACATGTATGTTGGTCTCTACACTGTGTCGTGTTCATGTATGTGTGCATGTGGGTTAACTAACATGCTTTCCTTAATTTTGTCATGCACTGCATATTTATCACTAAATATGGTTCACTGACTGAGTACTGTCGAAGGACGTCTGTGCTCATGCCCTGTTCAATCTACTTATTTAAGAAATTGCCAGTGATCTCGTTCATCAGTCAGTTACGATATGATGTGAATTATTATTTTCACTGAGTGAAGACGTGTGCTGTGGGCCTTGTGTGCGTTCAGGGGGCATGATGCATGTGAAGCTTTCTGGCAAATAAAGCTGTCAGGGGCACAAGATGGAGGCAGTTAACAAGGGCAGATTACATGAGTGAGAGTGGGTCTAAATGACTGCTGTTACAATTACTGTGTTTTATATTGATCTGCCAGGTACACATGCACACAGACAACGCTCTGCTGAAGACTGTTTATAGAAATCTATAATATGGACACACACACACAGAAACACAACAGAGAGAGAGAGAGAGAGAGAGGGAGAGAGAGAGACAGACAGACAGACAGACAGACAGACAGACGGACAGATAGACAGACAGATAGACAGACAGAGAGAGAGAGAGACAACCTGAGCTTACAAGAACACTTTTTATGATATAAAGGGCAGCATCTGGCTAACATTATAAAATACTGCAGTACAGAGAAGATTAGAGTTTTGCTTTTTTTTGGTTCTATCAGAAAGACAATCTACATTTCACTGATTGGTTTGTCACTGGAAACATTGTTTGATTGGGTGTTAAGGTAGGCCTACTGTATTGGTGAGTCCCATCTGGCTCTGACAGAGAGTGTTCTATATTTGCCTTGCATAAGAGACAAAATACCATTGCATCATATAAGCAATTGTTTTTGGAAATGGCTTGGATGAAGCTTTGACAGCCTGGTACTTTCTCATCAGCCTCAGATTCCACTTTCCACTATCTTCCTTCAGCCTTGGAACAAACACCCATGGACTGAACCCATGGACTGGAGAAATGACAACCTACAGTAACAACATCAGTTTTTGCACTACTACTTCCTGTGCCACTTCTTATGCCATCATTGTTATTGAAGGTTGTCTGATGTGTGTGTATACGGTTTTATCTTTCCTGAACAAACTAGCATACTATAAAGATAGAGACTACCATTTTAAGCCCACTCATTCTTTATGATCACCAGAGTAGATGCTCAGCGATGCAGGAAATTCAGTCCAGCTACATACATTAAGCAGTTAAGCATAGCCATTGTTATACAGTATTGCTTTACACTGTGTGTGTGTGTGTGTGTGTGTGTGTGTGTGTGTGTGTGTGTGTGTGTGTGTGTGTGTGTGTGCGCGTTTGTGTTCTGTACACATGTTTCTATGCAGACATACGGCACACATTTACAATGTATTGACTTTGTAAAATATATAATGACAACAACGTCTGTCTAAGTATAAGCAAGGCTGATCCTGACATATTGTGATGGAAAAATGGGGGCAGATGTGGCTTAATGCTTATTTAGTTGATCTTGGTATTAGAGGGTCGTGGGTTAGATTTCCACACCAGTAGTAAAAACACACTTGAATAACCAGCACTTTCCTGCACTCTCATCTATGGCTAAGGTGCCCTTGAGCAAGGCATCTAACCCCATGTTGCTTCAGCCTTTCCCTGTACCTAATTCACTTTAAGTCGCTCTAGATATGAGCTACAACCTAATGTAAAAACACAATCTTTGTCCCAGTGATAAGTGATGTTTCATAACCGATTAGAACTAAAGAATGAACATGGAGACGAGAAAGACTAAATATATACATTAAATATTATTTACCTGTAAGGATCAGTAAAGACATAGACTGAATTGGAATCCATAGGCCCAATGTACCCTACATGGAATTAGTCAGCCAGTGGATTTAGATACAGTATATTTACAGTTGCAAGCAGGTTGAAACTCACCAAGCATACGTTTATCTTCAGTGTGTATGTGTGTTTTTTGCCTCAATGAAAAGAAATAATCAAGATTGGACTGAAACTGAAAGATAACCAAAACAGAATGACTGTTTGCCAGGCTTTGTCTAATCCTCATCCATACAAAAAGCTGTGTGAGCAGGAAGGCTTGAGTTTAATTTGAGTTCCACTCTGCAAGCAAGGACTGAAGGAAACACACAGACACACACACACTTAAACACACACACACACACACACACACACACACACACACACACACACACAAATATCCTAGTGTATAGTGGTCAATGTGTAAGGGAGTGTTTCTGCTTCCCATCCTGGTGCTTCTCCCCCTCATTTGCTCTCTCTCTCTCTCTGTCTCTCCCCCCCCCCCCCCCCCCCCCCCCCTCTCTCTGCCTCTCTTTCTCTCATGTTGTGTTTCACCCGCTAACTGGCCCATCTGTCATGGCTCTGATCAGACAAACAAAGTCAGGCAGGTGTAGACAGCTTTCATGTGCCAGAGAAAGTAACGAAAGAAAAAAAAGATAAATATGCCACAACCCCTGAATTGCTGCAGGATTCAGGTATGGCTGCTGGCCACAGTGCCACCAGCCAGCTGTAATTTGTACACTTTATGCCTTTTCTGGTGCCAGAGTAAATTACCATACAAGCCAAAGTCAAAAGGGCTCTACTGTGCAATTAGCGTATTACAGGAAGACTTAAAAGATTAAAAACCTACACAAACACACCTCTGTGAAAGTACAGTGCCAAAAGAGACAAAGCAGGTGTTGATGGCGAAGCTGACGAAACCCCCAGCATCCTCTCTCACACATGCTCCTGCCCTCTGCTACTGTTTTCCTAGATCTGCAGCTTGAGTGTTCAGTTGTAAGCTGCTTTTGATGAAAGTGTCTGCTAAATACACTGTAATGTAATCATCAGCTGTGTGGGGAAGTATGTGTAGAGTCTGAAGGTACATTTTGGCTTATGGTAGACACAAATAACTAGTTTGTGAAATCTAAGACCAACCACAGTTTCTTTCTTTTTTCACCTTCCCCCTTTCTCATTTCATCATACCATAGACAACATATCAGCACTTCTCAGTTCAATGCTTGACCAGTGATATGGTCAGATTTTTTCTTGTCAGAAGCACACAAAGCAGGACAGGTCCCTTGACATGCATCCGCTGACCTCTCCTGCACTAGCCTGCTTATACAGTGTAAACTTTCAAAAGTATGAGTGAATAGAGAAAGCAATTTTGTTTTGGAGGGTAAACAGGCTGTAGAGCAATCATTCTCTCAACAGGTGTGGACATCTCCTAGTTGTGTTTGATGCTGAGATCACAAATCACCTGCCACTTCCTCTGAGTGATGGAGCTGCTATCACTGAGAATTTTAATGTAGGTTTAAAATACACAGTCTCTCTCTCTCTCTCTCTCTCTCTCTCTCTCTCTCTCTCTCTCTCTCTCTCTCACACACACACACACACACATATTTTCTGGGCTTGTTGTCACATTATAATCGCACTAGATAATGCAAAGTCAGCAGGGGCCTTGCTCAATAAACATTTACCAACATGGCGCCTTTGCACACTTCATATACAGAACACTTAGTCAGCACAGTTACGATGATTCTTCAGTGTGTGTGTGTGTGTGTGTGTGTGTGTGTGTGTGTGTAATGTATTGACCTCAGAAAAACCATGTCAGATAGACTGAATGAAAATGACTTCAACTTCATCTTCTTACACAGACTGCAGAAGCAAATGTGTTTGTTCAGTAATCTAATAAATTGATTGCCCCCTCAGACTGATATGGAGGCCTGTAATTGCGTTGGGTGAAGGCTGACATTTGACCCACTCTCCCCTGGTATTACCCCTTACCCAGCAGCTGTTCCTTCAGGGCTAGTTTGGATCATGACCCAATTTTCTGGTTAGCGGAAGCTGATAGCTAAGATAATGAATTCTAATGAGATGGTAGAACCAGTTCAGGGTATTATATATATGTAGTAGGGTTTGTGTGTGTGTGTGTGTGTGTGTCTGTGTCTGTGTCTCTGTGTCTGTGTGTCTGAGATGGTATAGGACCAACTCTTGTAGGGCATATATAGCATTTTTGTGTGTGTTTGTCTGTGTGTGTGTGTGCATGTGTGTGTGTGTTTGTGTGTAATGTAACCATGATAGACTGAAATAAAACTGAAATATGACTTAAGCTTCAACTGTGTGCCTGTGATAGCATGTGCGTGTGTCTGTATTTCTCTGTGTGTGTTTAGGATGGAAGGAGCATCTCATTGAGGATATTTAGGCTATTTTGAGTGCACTATGTGTCTGTGTTACATCATTTACTTATATCATTTGCATGTGTCAGTGTCCATGAAAGGCATGGTATTATAGTATGTGCTAGCATGCCATTTAGATTAAACTGGTGTCCCCCAAAAGACAATTTCACAGTTACTATTTTCTATACGGTGTCATTTTACTGATAGCAGAAGACCTATATTTTAACACTGTTAATTGCCTTCCCTTGGCATGCGCTATATGAGATACGCTCTCAAATATAACAGCTGTTTAAATGGATCTGCAATGGATACTGTAAAGCCTTTACGACAGCTGTAATTTTAACTGCCATTTTAAAAACTGCTTTTCAACTATGAGGCTGATGTGGATGGATTTCATAAGCAGGTAAAGATCTTTAGTCATTTTTTTCCACTCACCAACCTGTCATCTTGTCCTCTAAACTTTGTTCATCTATCATGGACACCGTACATAGAGGGTCATGGAAAGTAGGGCCCAGTCTAAGCGTGAAGCTTAGGAAAACATAAGTATAGTAAGGAGGGCCAAGTTTAAAGGGGAAGTTTGGTGTGAATGAATCCATAGCCCTGTTGTTCGAGGTCACCAAGTGCAGTTGGTCAGAAAAAGAACGTGAACGTGAAAATTTAATGTTATGCAACATAAGGTCAAAGTAGAAAGAAAATGTAATGCATGAATTTTTTATGCCACATAGGCTGAATAATGAACTGATAGCTAACACTAACTGAATGGGGCAAAGGGAAATAAAACTGAAACTTAGAACTAAAAGTTCAATGCTCCATTCAGTTAGTGTTAGCTACCAGTTCATTATTTAGCCTAGATGTGCCTCAGATGTGATCATGTCACATCTGAGTCAATGGGCTAGTCCAGTGCCGAAAAGACAGAACATGGTCAAGTTAACAATTTTTGTTTTGTAAAAATGTATTTGTTTCATAATGTAACCTTTGCAGATGATTTCTCATTATTTGCTAATAGAATGTCCAACCATTCCAGGTTACACAAAATACCGGTCAGCTGAAAGTAGGCTAAACTCAGTGATTATGAATACTTGTGAATGTTTTGTGAATATCTTATGAAGTCTACATCGAATGTCACTTTACTATACAAGCTGTGAAGTATTCGTAATCACAGAGTTTAACACTGGGAAGTAACCTAGCCTACATTCAGCTGACCTGTATTGTAACCTGGAACGGCTGGACATTCCCAGTAGCAAAAGATGAGAAATCATCTGCAAAGGTTACATAATAAAACAAATACATTTTTATGAAACAAACAATATTTGACTGACCATGTTCTGTCTCTTTGGCACTGGACTATCCCATTGACTCAGATGTTTTGTGACCAGGTAAGGGGTTTGGAAAAAAAACGGCAATGTTGCTTTGCAATTGTTGGACTTTTATTTTGACTAGTTGTTGTCGTTCTGTCTTCCGCATTCATGAAAGGTTTGGTATCATGTTGAATCATGTCTCATGAAACAGTAATGAATGCTTCATGTGCAGTTTATGTCAGCTGTTATGAATGTGTTATGAACTCACCCATCAGGTAAAGTGTTACCAAATTTTCTGTGACCTCAAACAACTGTGACCTCACCGTGACCTCAAACAACAGGGCTACAGATTGATTCACACCGAACTTATTCTTTAACAAAGTGTAAAGCATAGGGATGCATGGCCTGACTGAAACCCAGAGCTTCTCAGATCTACACCCTTTCTTCAAATCAAGGGTGAGGGTAGCATTAGATCAGCCATCTGAAAACCCATAAAGTGGTGGTGAGAATTACAATGAGCTCAAATGCTAAAGGTGCCGAAGTCTGTGTGCAGGGCTCGACTTTTTACACCATCCGACCACAGCTCCTCTTCACATCGCCTTTCTGCCTCAGCTCTCAGCAAATCACTTTACATGAGCAGCGACACTGCTCCCCCATCTGCCACTGTGACCCTGGAGACCACTGGTGATATCCGCTCAACATGCCGTGGAATGAATTCAGGCTGCCGCGTCTCTCTCTCTGGCTGGCGTGTCTCTCTCTCTCTCTCTCTCTCCTTCATCCCTTTCTCTCTGTCCTCCATCCCTCATCGCCTGTCTCACTGCCTGCTGATGACTCATTCTGACAGCCACACCAATGACAATTCAGAGGCAAGCAGGCGATGAGGCTACCAGGGCATAGGTGATCTTTGAAGGGGGAGATCTCGCACGTAAGCAGCTGCTACGCTGACGTCTGAGGGGACTGCTGGAATACCACAGCTAACATATTCCTGTATGGTCCACTGTTCTAGTCTCTCAGCACCACATATGGCATGTGAAAAAAGATCAATGTTGAGAGACATAATGCTTTATTCTCTGGCATTATGTATGGAAGTTAACTTAAGGATTGCCAGATGTAGTCCTTCGCTGCATCTAAGAGGAAGGACAGGAAAAAAAGAGGACAATGACTTCTTTCTCTGAGGGCCTTTTTTTGTATGGGAACATGTATCATTCTTATGTTTCACCAAAAACAAAGTCACAAAGTATAGAAAACATACAGCATCTTTAAATCCACACAGCACACACAAACACACACACAAACACACACACATACACACACACACACACACACACACACACACACACACACACACACAAACACACACATATACACACACACACGCACACGCACATACATACATTGATTCTCCTACACAGAGTGGTCTTTCAGTACATACTGGTCCTTTGGGGCCAAAAAATCCTGTAGGATGATGATATCTCAAAGTAGATCTTGACAGAGTAACACCATATCAATAAGTTATGCAGCAGTCTGCCCTTATAGATCCTTTTACACTCACAGTAGACGTATTTCTTCCCCCATCTCTCTCCTTCTTCTTTTGCTTTCCTTCTCTCTCTTCTCTTTTTCTCTCCTTTCACTCTCTCGCTCCCTCCAGCTATTGATTATCTACTTGTGTTTACTTTTCTACTTCTATTTGGCAGATTCTGTTTTAGCAACTCTGTCATTACTGTGAAAAACTGTAAAAACATTGACCTCAAGGCTAGGGGGGAAAAGGAGAGAAACGACAGACAGAAAAAAAGTGAAAAAAAGACAAATCGACTTGCCGCTATGTATAGATTCTGGGTTATGCTTAAAGGCTGCGATGCTGATACCACTGTCAAAATGTTTCATGGAAATGTCAATAGGGAGAGCATAATGTGGCATCCCAGACCTCCTCGCGCTCCATTGATTTCCCCTGTACCTCTGTACCTCTCAACAGGGTGTTAACAAAAGCCAATGACACCAGTAATTTAGGGTCCAGCAGGTAAAATTGCACCACTTCTTGGCTACCTACCGCAGTTGTACTGTTTCACATCATAAAGGGTTAGAACTTCTGCTTAGGTCAGCTTTCCCACACTAGGATACTATATCATTTGGCTACTGCAATGTAAGCTTCTGCTTTTGTTATGTAACACAAATTGTTCATCTTTATGTCCACTAAAGTTGAAGGAGAGATTCTGAATAGTGTCAGGGGCGATAGTCTTCTTCTAAACAGTCTTAGAATCTTGTATCCCCTTGACATCGATGTCTTAAAGTTGTCCGATTTGTGGGTTGTTTCATTGGTATTCTGGCCTGTGTTTAATGTTCTAGTCGCTCCTCTGTGTGCAAGACAAAGTCCCTTCGGGGAAATAAAGATTAAATTCGTCCACCCAAAGACTACACACACCTTGGTAAAGTGACAGTGCCCTTTGGTAAGAACTCGCACACTGTGCTGTTCCCACACCCTAATGACAGGGAATAAGGACCTGTTATTTCAGGGCCCTAAATCTCGTAGGCCGGAGACAGTGTCACATGGTAGGATTTTCACAGAGGCCATCTCTGCTCTCGTGTTGCTCTCATGACTTTGGAATCTGACTCCCAGAGCACCACTGGTGACATGAGTCTGCAGCGCTGGGGGCCTGGCACAAGACACTAGAGGGTGAAAGATTTGTGGAGGAAATGTTTTCTCCTATCTCGGTCTCTCTCTCTCTCTCTCTTGCTCCCTTTTCTGTGGCTTTCTGTCTGTCTTTATCTCTGTTTGTCTGTCAGTCTGCCTGTCTGTCTCTTTCACTTTCTCTGTCTCTCTCTCCCTATTCCTTTGCTCTCTGTCTCTTACTCTGGGAAAATACTCTATTCTCACCCTGGTTCTCTTTTGAGGACATGTCCTTGTAACATGTAGTGGCCACATTCAAATTCCTGCCTGTCTGTGTAGCAGATTTGAATGAAGGAAATGTGTACACCTTACAGCAAATATGAATAGAAGAAGTTTCCTGTTAACCAAACTTGACAACACACACACACACACACACACACATGTGCGTGTGCATGAAGAGCTCAGCCATTTTCTTTTTATTGTGAACATTTTAAGAAATATTAGGTGATATTTACTACTACTAGTACTACTAATTATAATAATAACAATAACAACAACAACAATAACAATGATAATAATAATAATAATAATAATAATAATAATAATAATAATAATAATAATCTTAATCATCATCATCATCATCATCATCATCGTCATCATCATCATCATAGTTCTTCAGTTCAGTTCAGCTGCCCGGACCCTTTCACTGTTCATTCCTCTTCTCCTCTCTCCCTACCCTCCCCTTATCTGTCCCTCTTCTCTCTTCTTTTTCCCTCTCCTTTTTTATTAACTCTTCTATGCTGTACTTTGAGATGGAACACATTTTACCACACCTGCGTCCTATAATTTTTGCATATATATGCAAATGAGGCTAAGTCAACCACATGTTATCTGTCACTGCATCAGCCTTTCCCTTCATCCTAGAACTACAAAACCCCTTAGTCAAAGTAAGAAGCTACAAATGCAAAGAGGTGTCATAAAAGTGACAAGCAAACTCCTACTGTATCCTCCATCCCAAGACCACTGCCTCCCATGCCCCCCCCCCCCCCCCCCCCCACCCCTCAGTGACATGGCTGCCTGAAGGACAGAGTAAAGCCAGCAATTTACCGTAATTAGCATGCTCACGGGCTGCACTAAGCACTTCCTAGCCTACAGATGGGGGGAAGGTGAACGTGTAATTAGACCTGTGCAGAAAATGCCTGAAAAAATATGTCAGGTCCATCCCTCTCCCCGGGTCTTTTGACCCCTTTTGAACCCCCTTGTCAGTTGTCAGACTCACGAGTGGTGGTCACGTGGTGCGGGTACACGCTATTCCACATTCAGCTCCACGGCTCCAGCGCCGTTTATCTGGGAATTTGCTTGTCTTATCATTAGCGTGAAGCATTTAGCCAACGCAACTGTGGCAGTGGTTATACATCATGTGACGAGTCATTAGCTATTCTCAGCTCTGACCTTGTGATAACAAAGATGTGTGTTAAGTGCAGTGTCAACTCAGTCAGCTTTTATAAAGTGCTCCATCTGGGTTCAGTTCAAGCTTGTGGCTCCATGAAAATTGTTGCAAGGGAAGTATGTGGTGAAAAAAGGAAGTTTGCAAACTTTATAGGCTTAGGAGTGATCAGGATGAAGTAGCTCTCAGAGGAGACCTTGAGGATATTGGTGTTTAAGCGTTCTATCTCTGCCTGTCTCCCCTCGCTTTCTGTCTGTCTGTCTACCACCACTCTATCTCTGTTTTTCTTTCCCACCCTCTGCCTGTTTCTCTTCCTTACTCTTTTTCTTTCCCTTTTTTTCTCTCTACCTTCCTCTCTCTCTCTCTCTCTCTCTCACTCTCTGTTTCTTTCTCTCTCTCTCCTTCTCTCTGTCTAAAAAATACTCTACTCTCACCCTGGTTGTCATTTGAGGACATGCAGCTTTGAAGGAAGGAAATGTATACATTTTACAGCAAATATGTATAGAGAAAGTAAAGCATTTTTTTCAGTCTTAACCAAACTTGACAATACACACACACACACACACACACACACACACACACACACACACACACACACACACACACACACACACACACACACACACACACAAAGAGCTCAGCCATCTCAACAGGCCTTTATTCAGCGAATATTTCATGATATATTGCAGGAGCTTTTATTATAATAATCATCATCATCATTATCTTTACTTGTGTAGTGCATATTATACAAAGCTCAAAGTGCTTCAACAGTTTGGCAAGAAAACACAAGAAATGCAGCAGAAATATACAAGATCTGTTGTCCATCAGGGCATCGTCAAAAGCTCCACCTGTGTCCTCCCAGGAGCAAGCACCAGGGCGATGGGGATGAGGAAAATCTCCCTGTTTGCATACGCTTGAAATAAGCAAAAAGCTTGAAAATGCTGTGACTACATGTTGTGACTACATCAAAATGGAAGAATACCTGATTATTACAATAAGTCAGGGTAAATTGTATTCATGTGAACAGACCCTGAGCTGGTAGACACCAGAGCTACAGGGGTGAAGAGAAACTCCACTGCACTGGTTAATTCTCTGATGTACAGTATCTCTTACATCAACCTATTTGCATCCCAGATTTAAATGAGGACAACAGAAGTGTGTAGTGAAGTTGTCTTTCGTGCAGGAGACAGATGGTGCATCTATGTCAAAATGCCCCCAGTGCTGGAATAATGAAGTGGGCTGTTGTCTTCATCATGCTACTTAATGCAATTTTTTGCGTCTGGGGTAGCTAATGGTATTGATTTTCAATATTCAGTAAGCTACAGGATGTTAGTCTGTTAGTTATAGTTTGACTTATTTACATATCATGCTTTTGATTAAGTTGTCAGTGTAATAATGACATTTACATGCAAATAAAACATGAATATGGTACATTTTTTTTGTTTCACGTCTATCTTTCTATATTAAAGTTATTGGCAGCCTAACAGTCATAAAAGTGGGTTTCTCAGTGGGCTTTACAGCCTGTGTAAAAGTCCTGAGCACAAAGCATTAAGCCAGTCCATAGTGGGACCTTGGCTGTCTTTGTCTTCAAAGACCACATTGTTTGACTACAATTTCTGAATCTAGCCAAAGGGGTTTACCAACCAGTCACAAATACTGGAATCATAATGTCTTACAACATTTGCCTCAGTTATTATTATTTATTTATTTTTTAAATCAAAGTGTAGCTGGGATCTATTACAGGATAAATTGTTTTTTAATGCAGGACATGGCCAACCTTTCTTTTAATCCAACAATGCACTCATTAAATAATATCTTATATCAATATCAATATCATTTTTCATTATAGTGTGCCATTTAGATATCACATACAACATCAGAAGTCAGAAAGACACTTCATTCACTTCACACTCTTTTGTCAAGGGCGTAAAAATATTCAACACTTTAACAGACAACTTAGTAATTAATCAAATCCTGTAAACTGTTTGGGGTTATCCACTTCTGGGCATCTGAAGCCCTTAACACTGTCAATGTCTGCACAAACCTATGGAAAGTAAAACCCAAGGAAGAACACCTATCACTATCAGTACAGTGGCACCTAACATTATTGGTGATAAAACGCTGTCTGCTACATAATAACTTTACCTGTCACGCCATGACAGGATAGTTATGACCAGACCAGAGATAAAGCATCTCATGGCCTTGGGTGGAAACTGTATTCTGTAGAGTTTACAGTGTATGCAGCAATTATAAAGAATTGTGTACAGTTTTTGCCAGGACAAAAAAGCTGTTTAGATAGCACACATAAAAGCTCAATAACAAATAAGCAGAAGTAGTCCATTTAGTGAGCTCCTTTATATGACCTACTGATATCACATCTATTGACATGTATCTCCCACATGTATCTCTGTAACCTGTAGTGAATGACTGAAGCTACATTCAATTCCGTTCCGTTCATTTACTCTCTCTATGTATTTATTCCTCCTGTTTATCTTCACTGTAAGATGCTGTCATTGCCCTTGTAGTTGACCTACCTACATGGACAAACCCTTTACTGAGAGCTGCCCATTGCCACCACAGTTAATAGCTGCCCATTGTGTGTAAGTACTGTATGCCCTTTTCCACCAGCAGACCTCATCTATCTACCCATGCAGCCCCAAGCAAATTACTTCTCCATCAGCAGTCAAGGTTCTGCTCAGTACTTAAGGTTTCTTAACGTCAAAAACATTTTTTTTTAACTTGCTTCAACTCAGTGTTTTCTCCAAGGGTATCAGGCCATGGGCTCTGTCAAACACTCTAAAATATTTTGGTAACATATGAATTAAATTAGACTCAATTAAATGTTGCACTAACGTATAATTTGATGAAATTTCACATGTGAATGCTTACCCATAATGTGGCGCCCTTATTATTTAAGTGGCCTTGGACAGGAGTTTGTTTTTGATGTACTGCCTTACTTCACAAACACATAACCTGAGGACGCAGGACATTACACAAGACCTCAACACTACTTTAGCGGCAGCTGGGTTTTTACTTAACACAATTATCGATTGGCCATAATGATGTATGAGTCAATTATGGTAAAAAGTCCTGTCTAAGCGCTCTGCTGGTTGAAAGGACGCCCCCACCGACATTAAAAAGATTAAATTATATCTCAAGTGATGTGCGATGGAGCGATACCAAAAGTGAGGGGAGGCAGCTCCCCTTTCACCTTCTTCTGTTATGGACAACTTCACCCTTTACTCATGTCAACTCCCTCCTCCCACAGGAACTGGCACGGGA
>CM059282.1:4719590-4742090 GCA_030347295.1 Setipinna tenuifilis | reverse complement strand
CACTATATCTGAAACAGAAAGGATTTTTTGGGTTTTTTTTATAGGATGGTGAATAGTAGCCTAAACAGACTTTGATCAGCAACTTGATCTCACAGACTGTAATCCTTGCACTGCTGAGTGCTGTAAAGCACACCTGATATATTTATAAATATATATATGATTCTCCAGTGACCCAGATCAGGACTGAGGGGGAATCGGGGGGGAATCAGAAACCTCATCAGGTGCACTGCACTGATGGGAGGCTAAAGCAGTGACATTATAATCCTTAGATTTAGATGATATTTCATGCCTCAATCTCGTTAGAACACCATTTTTCAATCTTCTTTGAGAGACACAGGTAAGCCTGGCAGCTCAGGGTCAGCTGCTACAGTGCGTCACGCTGATTGAAAAAGCAGAGATGGAAAAGCACAAGCTGGCATTAAAAAGAGAGTAAAAGAGCACATGCCACCAAAACGCTGACACCTGATGTTGCCAAACATTTGCACCTTAGATTTTTGTGTTGGCAGTTTTAAATACTATATCTCAATACACATTTTGCATAATGCTTTATCTATATAACAATCATGTCTCTCAGAAATTAGTATATGATGCACATAATACCTTTGTGTCAGCTGCCTTCTGCTAGTGGAAGCAGTGAAACCCCTCAAGCTATCAAAACTGCCTCATATAGGCATTGCAATAGCCCATACGGGAAATAAAACACAACTCATTTTGCGCACATAAGCCAATGTTCTTTATCTCACAACCAGCTGCTTTCCTTACCAACCACCAGTGTAATGTTTTAATACAGTGGGAATAGTGCTCAGTAAACAGGCCTTCTGAGAAAACCATATGCCGTGTTTGGGTGTCGCTTTGCAACACAAATATGCTGAAGTTACTTATACAGGTACAAATCCAAAAAGGTGGCCAATGGGTTTGATGTATTGAGATGCAGTTGAAGATGACAGGTGGATGGTTCACTTTATAGGTTGATTTGGGTTCAGGACCACGGACAGTGGTAGGTGATTGCCACACTGTGACGGGTGTTAGGAACTGAGAGGAGATGGTTGATAAAAAAAAATCTTTTAGTTGGGCTCTACCATGGCCCAGGTTCAGAAAGTAAAAACCTTCCCTTGTGTAAGTCCTGCCTTTGCATTTATTACAGGATATTTCAATTCAGTTTAGGTAGCTGATCTACATGTCTATATGTGATTTGTATGCCCATTAGAATCAGCTAGTTAATAACAACATGTTAGATAAAATATGCAGCAGGGTTTTTACTCTCTGGAAGCTAGAATCTCCACCTTTGACCAGGGCCTCTGCACTGCCTGACACAGACTGGAGGCTAACAGCAGTGGAGGTAGTGGTTACTGTCCCTGTTACCTGAATTAGGTGCAGTAATAATACAGTATGTAAGATTATTAACTTACATTGTACTATAGAGTTAGGGTTATGGTTAGGGTTAGTTATATACAGTGTAAGTACGTAATATAGCATGTTGTTATATGTAGATACACTAAAAAAGGAACTGTAAAATATTGTTCAATCAACGTACTAGGTGCTAACAGCAACAGGCCAACTGGAGGTGGAGGGAGGCAAAAACATTATGGTCATTAGCTTAAAACCCTGGAAAGGTACATGCTGATGGATCAAGTGTACCTGAGGAGTGTACCTGTAGATGAGGAAATATGTTGGAGACAACCCCTTTTTGCGTTTGCCTTTAGAGAATGATATTTTTTGTACACTCAATAACCAAATCTCTCTCTCCCTACTGCCTACAGCTTGGCTTTTTGTCTGAGCCAGAGACAGGTTGACTTCATTCCTCGCTCCTTTTGACTCCACTACTCCACTGGCCCATTCAAAGCATTTCATGAGTAAATATATGCCTTTGGAATGCAGACACCACATACTGAGGCACTATTTGTGCCCCCCCTCACACAGACCACTACTACAAAAAGGTTGTGGGAAACAAACAAAAAAATGGGGGGAAAAAAACTAATTTGCTGAGAAATCATATGCAACTCCCTTTTTCAGTATCAGTCCTTTTCAGGCAGGTGAAAAGGACTGCTGTGTGTTAGTAGCATAATCCTTTTCAGACAGGTAAAAAGGCCTGCTGTGTGTCAATAGCAGAATATCTGAACTGTGTCATTTCTATTTGCGGGATAGCAACAGCCTTCTACCTAGATAGACATGGCCAAAATGGCTGGCGGATATAGATTGCGGTCCCAGAGGCTTTTCATTTTTCAGCTCAACCTCCCCCTCACCCCCACCCCCACCCCCACAAAAAATACATGCAGACCTTTTAAGATTGTTTGGGGAAAGCAATATTCCAGGAGGTGGTGGTGTAAGAAGTAAACATCATGTGACCTGCATGACAATAACTAACCTCCCTGTAAACACACACACACTCACACTATCTCACATACACACACATGCAAACACAGATGCACAGACACACATACACACACACACACACACACACACACACACACACACACACACACACACACACACATGCAGGCACGCAGACGCACACACACACACACACACACACACACACACACACACACACACACACACACACACACACACACACACACAGTGATCCATCTTCCATACTCCCAGGAGTTTCCCTCCGTTGCCTAACAGTAATACCACAAGCAACAAAACACATTATTATCACCTGTGCAGGTGTGGTTGGGTATGCACGAATAAATCTGCCCTAAATGGAGTCACTAATACCAGTTTGCTGACGTGTTGGCGAAATGGTGGTAAATGTGATTTACTGCAAAGGAAAATGCTGTTTTCAAGAGGAATGAATGTACCAGGAAGGTGCAGGTCATCACAAATGATCTGAAAACAGACAACTGTAAATTGGTAAGAAATAAATGACTGTATCTTTTTCATGTCTTTGTATCCCTGTGGCCTGTGGGCAAAATGATTGCATGGTATGTGTGTTTGTTGTTTTGAAAAATAACTTTAGGTGTGAGTGTGTGTATGTGTGTGGGAGAGAGAGCAAGAGAGAAAGAGAGAGACAGAGAAAGAGAAAGAGAGAGAAAAAGAGAGAGGGGGTTGGATATTAATTAAGAAAGCAAAGAGGAAAAAACATGGAGAGGGCTGACATCCAACTGAGTCTGTGTCTGTAGCTGTGGCAGACCTTACAGAGATGGCACCACTGCTGAGCTAACAAGAGGCTAATTGAGTGGCAATCTACAAGAGAGGGCAAGTAGGCCAAGTAGGAAACTGAGTGAAGCCATGTGGGTGGTGAGTGTGTGTGTGTGTGTGTGTGTGTGTGTGTGTGTGTGTGTGTGTGTGTGTGTGTGTGTGTGTGTGTGTGTGTGTGTGTGTGTGTGTGTGTGTGTGCGTGTGTGTGTGTGTGACAGAGAGAGAGAGAGAGAGAGAGCAAGCACGTGTGTGTGAGTATGAATGTGTGTAATTTCTCATGTTTGTTAATAGTGTGTGTGTGCACTATTCTGTACCTGTCTTGTCCATACTGTGTTTTAACAGTTGCATTACCAATTGTTCCCAGTGAAACATTGTTTCGTCTTACAATTTACTGTGTATATGGCTGAAATGACAATAAAAACCTGCTTGACTTGACTTGAGTGACGCTGAGGCTGATGGTGGGAATGATAGCTCTGGCAGTGACCACCCTCCCTGCTGCTCCCTGGCCCTGGCCCTGGTCCTGGCCCAGTCTCCCTGGCCCTTCACCCTGGCCCAGTCTCCCTGACCCTTCAGCCTGGTGAGGCTTGGGGGAATCGAGAAAGACAGGAGCCAGCAGGACTGATAGTGTATTCCATTTGTCTCACCAACCGAGATTCGAAGGGCAACTCGGATTGACAGTTAATAAAAGACACATAACGCTGCATTTCACAAACAACGTGACTGTAATAGTATGTAGTATCGACTAAAACAACACTGATTATGTGCAAGGCTGATGACAGCACCAAACATCATGACAAACCTAAAAGGAAAATATCGCAGCATTCACTCAATGTGCTTGAACTGCACATCAGACTGTCAGATCCAAACAAAACCATTTTTTGTATCAGATTTAAATGTTTAAAAAGAATTTATAGAAGCAATTATAAGGGCTGAATGCAGTGTTATAACCATGCCTGTGATATGTATCAACTTACAACAGAAGGGCCTCTATTCAGTCATAAGTACCAACACTCATCAGGATTTAGAGATGCAGCCAAATCGGTCAAGGATCTGACAGCGCTGCTATGTCATATGAAATGGAAACCAAACAGCAAAGCTTTTTATGCCTCTGATTGCATCCGCACAGTGATAGGAAATCTCCGCTTAAAGTGGCACAATAAGCAGCAATCATGTTTTCTGCCTGCAACAGCTTTGAAATGCACTTGGGGGGATGTTTGGGGGTGGGTGTGGGGGTGGGGAGGGAGAGTTATTGGGGGAGCGGGGTGGTCAGAATACAAAGCCTGTGAGTCATCACGCAAACAACAGAGAATGACCCCCTCTGTCAGCAAGAGAACAACTCCTTTGTTCTGCAAGATTGCCCTCAAAAATGCCAACATGAAAAGCCTGCAGAATAGTCCATAGTAATACCACAAAAAAGGGGCCAATGAAAAACGCATTTCCTTTTCATCACTTGTAATGACTTCTGTATAGAGTGTGTATGACCTCTCCTTTGAGTAAAAAAAACTACTGTGCTGGCACAGCTGTGTGTGTTTGTGTGTTTGACACAGTGACTCAGAGGACGCTAAACAGTGTGAAGAACCTCACCACCTTACAAAGCAGCACAAAACACCTTCGAAGCCATGGAGCCATGCGTATAGATGTTTGTGTGTGTGTGTGTGTGTGTGTGCAAGAGTACATGTGCATATGTTTGTGTGTATACGTGTATGTGTGCACGCCTTTCTTTACCACATCAGTGGAGATGAGTTAAAAAGGCAAAATTGGTTGATTTTGTCCCACAACGTTGAGAGAGGAATTACGACACAAAAAGTGAACATCCCACTAACTGAGGGCACCAGCATTATTTTCCTGCATCTTGGAGGCAAACTTGAAAAGTTAATAAATGGGTGGCGTATGGATCACGTGCCAGGAAGGTTATTCAACTACTTAGCTCCCCTTTGCTTCATGCAGAAAATGTTGTCATTTTAGAAAGAAATGGAGGATACATCTCTTTTATGGGCACCCTAATATGCTCATAAAATAACTATAAACCCATAAAAAGTTTCAAAAAGGACTTTTAAGAAACTGACAGAATTAAAATGCAAATGTGAGAAAGCACCTGACGACTTTTTTTTTCAGGGGAAGTTTTATTCAAGTCTATTATGGCCGTAGTGGACATCCCCTTGCTTTCATGGTCATAAACCATGATATTACTGGGAAGAGAACAGAATAAGCTTGAGCTTATGAATTGTGGTAGCCTAAATGACTGAGGAGATATAGTCATTTAAAAAGTGAAAGTAATTTTCTGGCCCACCCTGTATATAGATATCATAAAACCATCTTAACCACACTCCCTGGCAAAAGAAATGCTGCATCTCCATGGGGCCTTTCTGGTTAAACAAAGGGGGAAAACAAACAAAATAAACAAATAAACAAGTAAATAAACAAGTATGGATAAACTTGCAAAAAGAGTTTGTAGCTGAAACAGTTTTCAAATACTATGTCATGTCCCCTAGGATGTTTCATGACATTTCAGTTTATGGCGAATACAATTAAATCAGGCATTAGGCTTTGTTACTACACCCCATTCCATAATTTCTAAACAAAAGGGGACAAAACAGTTGCTGATAGCACTTTAGATAGCCTCCCTCAAATAAATGGTGGAATCTGTTATGTGCTATGATTATTGGTGCCATTGTTTCACATTTAGCTATCTTCTGTGGGGGAAAGAAATGCATTCTGAGATTATTTGTGTATCTCAGATGATATTAAATGAAAACTACTGGGGCTTATTCTGCAGCTAGCTTTAGTTAACCACAGGTATTTGCTGTGTGTGTGTGTGTGTGTGTGTGTGTGTGTGTGTGTGTGTGTGTATGTGTGTGTGTGGCGCAAGAGTATGTGTTCGTATGTTTGTGTGTATGTGCGTATGTGTGTGTGCAAGTAAGTGTGTGAGTAAGTGTACTGTATGACCCTCTGTGCGCACGCGTGTGTGTGTGCACACGCACGCATGTGTGTGTGTGTATGTGTGTGTGTATGTGTGTGTGTGTGAGTGTGTGTATGTGTGAGTCTTTGTCTATTTGCGCTTGCGAGCATATGTGTATACAGTATGTGTAAGACCATAGATGTATGTGTGTAGTTTCTGCAAGTGCCTGCTATTGTATATGATGGATGGCTGCGACATTTCAGTTTAACCTCTTAATACACGCCGTACCGTATACGGGACGGGGGTGGGGGTGGGGGTGGGGGGGTGGCACACATTCTTCTGTCATTCTATTCCAGAATGACTGACATCCAATCCAAAACCCATGCAAGAAACCTCAAGGTCTTGGCTTTCAGTAGAGACCAATATTTTGTTTCTAGGCAAAGGGGTTCTCAAGTTATAGAGGTTTGATTCTGGTTTATACAGATTTCGGAACCAAATATCCTATGGGAATTTTCAATAGGGACACAAGAAAAACGCATGGACATACCTATTGATAAAAATCTACAAAAAAATCAGGTTTTGATCCTTTGCCTCCAATTTTTTACTGTGTGAAGGTAAGACCTGTGTCTGTGGCCTCATTATGCCTTTGTTTGGCCAGCAGGTTACTGAAATTCTAGGTCTCAGTCACTTTACAGGCTCACATGTTGGACGGAAAGTAAAACCTTCATTCTAACCTCTGTACCTCTGTGTCAGTGCATCACAGAATCACCCAGATACTTTATAAATAACCCTGAGAGTGTTACCTTTCCACTGATACCAAGAACATGTCTGAGTCTAAAACTATGTAGGAGCTGTGCTACTTACAACTTGGGCATACCATTTTCGCAAATAAACTCAAAATATTAGGTGTGGCTTAAGGGGTTAAGGGTACTTCACTCTCTTCAGGATCCTTAGAGTATACAATTTAATCAGGGATTCGGCTTTGTTACTACTGCCCATCCCATAATTTCCAAACAAACAGGGCCAGAAAAGTTGCTGTTAGCACTTTAGATAGCCTCCCTCAAGTTTAATGGTGTAATCTGTTATGTGCTATGATTATTGGTGCCATTGTTTCACATTTAGCCACGCTCTATGGGGAGAAGAAATGCATTGTGGGATTATTTGTGTGTCTCTGATGATATTAGATGAAAACTACTGCAGCTCATTCTGCAGCTAGCCTTAGTTAACCACAGGTATTTGCTGTGTGTTTGTTTGTGTGTGTGTGTGTGTGTGTGTGTCTGTGTGTGTGTGTGTGTGAGAGAGAGAGAGTGTGTGCAAGAGTACTTGTCTGTACGTGTGTGTGTATGCGTATCTTGTATATATGTGTATACAATACCACTGTGCAGGTGTGTGTATGTGTGTGTGTATGTGCATGTGTGCATGTGGTTCTGTGTGGCTCTGTGTCTATGTGTGCTTGCAAGGATATGTGTACTGTATATGTATGAGTCCATGGACATGCGTGTGTAGTTGCTGCAAGTGCCTGCTATGGTACATGACGGATGGCTGCGTCGAGAGAGCTAGTCACGAAGAGGGGTGTTGTGAGGGGTATCACTTTGATCAGGGGAAGCCATTAAGAGTCCCATTTGCATCCAGCCCGAGACAAGGCAGGAAGAGGCTGCATATAGAACATACGGGACGATGCGTGATGCTAGTGTCTGGAGGACAGCATATCCATGAATATCTAAAGTGCTGTCAGGATTCACCATTCTGCTGAAGTAGATGAGGGTGATGTAACCCTGAGGTAAAAAAAGGAACAATGAAGAATAATCACTTGAATCTGTTTTGTTGGACGACACAGCGATGTCTGCCTATGAGCTGTTTGCATGCATGCATGCATGCTAACATACAGTGATCAGATGTCGCTAAGGGAAGATTGAAAGTGTCTAGGATAGTGGAAGACCTTTTTACCAGGGATATCTATCAAGCTTTGTCAGGTGCTCTTGTGAAGAGGAACGATAACAAGTGAAAACAGAACAAAACAAATCATTACACACTGTTATCGTGCTGATCCAAATTCAGGGGAGTGCAGGTAATGAAAGCTCAAAGAAGATTGAACCAGGGCTCAGCTATAATCACAGATCAGTGAGACCCAAAATGCATGTAAATGTATGCAAATGAAAGATCTAAACATCTGGAAGTGGTGACTGCACTACATCAGACAGAGAAGAAAGGAGAATGAGAGAGAGAGAGAGAGAGAGAAAGGAAGGGAGGGAGAGAGGCAGAGATAACGAGAAAAAGAATGGCTTCCTTAATTATTTTCAAAAAGAAACCTGAGATGTGCACAGCATCTGGTCATTCTTTGATGCCGTGGCTAAGAGGCAAAGACAGGGGATTTGGTTGGTTAGCTTCAGCCAATTTGCAAGGCACTTCCTCATCGACATTTTGCAGATTTTTTTTAATCACATCCGCCATTGTTTCCCCCATGCTGGTTGGTGGGTGCTCCACTCTCAGCTTATGCACGAGGGTGTCACCATCCATTTTTGAACACCCAGTGCCCTTCCTTCATATAGCTTTCTGCTCTACCTCACATCAATCAGTAACGTGGCACTTAATTGACTAAGTACAATGGGGGTGGAAATGAGTCCCCTAAAAATTCACTAGCCTAGCATTTCCTATTGAAATGAATGGGGATGAGACTTCCCTACTTTCTTCAGTTATTATAATACCTCCAGGGGCAAACCGCACTCTGCTCTCACATGACCTGCCAACACATTGCTTTCCATCTCCGGATCTCGAGAGAGAAGGGGGAGACTCAGCTTACCGATGATGGATGACAGAAAGAAGGAGAACATAGAGACAGAACGTCCTTGCTCTGAGATTAGGCTACAACCCAGTGGTATGTTAGCTTGCAGCCAGATCCTCATTGCTAAAGCAGTTTGAACTGATTTGAGGTCAGGGTCAGGGGAGAACATAGAAACAAAAAAAGTCTTTTTGAGAGTTGGCCATGACACAAAGAGGTATTTTATCATTACGATGGCAGGTTCTGCAGGATCCTCATTGCTGGGGCAGTATTGCCCTGTAGCACCCAGAGAAAACTCGTAACACCTCTTGTCCCAAATAGAATAATTCATCAGAATATGACACACACACACGCACACACACACTCACACACACAATCAGTAAAAGTCAGATCTCAGTTTAGGACTTCTGTTTCTTACATAAGTTTTTTTTTTATTTAAACCTCTGATCTGTGCCGTGGCAATGTTTAATTCAGCAGGTGACCTGAGATATTCGTCCAAATCCAGCGCTCCCTACAGCAGCCTCTCCTCTCTACCACTTGACTGCATGCTGACACTGAGTGTGAAGTGCTATTCACAGCTGTGGTGAAGCACTCCTCAGCACTCCTTAGCACAGCCCGGCACAGCACAGCCCGGCACAGCACAGCACAGCAGGCCCTATCCATAATTAATAGGATTCCCTTGCACTCCCCTACATACAGTCAGATAACATCACTGTGGCTACATTCACCTTATGGATTCCACAGCTTTTTTTGTCACTTGTGACATTTTCTGACTTATGACCCCTTTTAAAGAACATTGTCTTTTTTCCATTCATTCATTTATTCATTCATTCATTCACTCATTCATGCATTCATTGATTAATTCATTCATCTATTCATCCATTTACTTGTGGAATATATTTTGACACAACTAGCCATCTTCTGGCCTCCAACCCTTATCACATCATCTTTTGAGCTGTGCACCTAATCAACACCTATCCAAGTCTGCAGGTGACCAGTAACAGTACTTCATGTACCACTATGGAATATTATCATGTACATGTCATCCATCCCATCCTGCTTCAGCTCTTGTTGTTGTGTATGTGAAAGGTGATTGATGGCTTTGACTGAGATAGCCATCAGTGTGGCAAAACCTTAGAGTCAATATTAACAATAACACATTTGTCATAGAACATCATTTCAAGCCAGAGCCCTAATGTGCCTAATGATATCAAATAATAAAACGCTACGGTCATATTTCACTGGGGTAGCCCACAGGATGGGCAATTGTCCATGAGAACATAAAAGCCAGACATGCAATGAACCAATAAAAAAATGATAGCATGCTATCACTCTCTTGTGATGTTGTCGGCTGGGTACTCTGGCTGCTATGGCACCCCCTACTGCCGAATACGAGTACTTATGGCGATGAAGCATCGCATGGAGTGGGGAGGCTGGGAGGCGGGGCGGTGGGGTCAAGCAGCTGGGCACTCATCAGGCTAAGAGCGAACTCAAGTTCTGGCATGGAGTCCGACATGTACTTAAGCAGCCCATTACTTTAAGTGCCTGCATGGGTGCGGACGCTGTTTGTTTGTATTTTTGCCTGTGTTTGGGCTTCTGTTCTCTCAGCACAAGCTGTTGCATCAGCAAAGGCTGGTGTGTGTGTGTGTGTGTGTGTGTGTGAGTGTGTGTGTGCGTGTGTGTGTGTGTGTGTGTGTGTGTGTGTTGCTGTTGGAGTGGGGGCTGAGTGCAGTTTAGAGTATGGCGCAGAGACTCATATTCAATGCATCATTAGAAACGCCAGCAGAGGAGTTCAAGAAGCTTTTTTTTCCTTATGAGTTAAAGTCTGCTGCATCTGAGAGGCGTTGGTTTTTTAATGTTCTAGTCGGCTTCCTCTGAAGCATCTGATGCCATTACTCATTACATGGCGCTCTGCAAATGACTGAGCAAAGGGTGAAAGGAGGATAGAAACGAAGAAAAGAGAGGAAGAGAGAGATTTGAACAGGAAGAATTATACATTAAATGTCCCCATCTTCACTGCATGTTATTGAGTTTTTCATGTATTTGCTTGTGTTTGTCTTTGTGCATGCATATGTTTGTGGTGTGTGTGTGTGTGTGTGTGTGTGTGTGTGTGTGTGTGTGCATCTGTCTGTACAAGTGTGCATGTCTGTGTTTGCATCTGTATGTGTGTGTACATGTGCATGTGTTTGTATGTGTGTCCATGTGAGTGTTATGTTTGTGTATTGTGTATGTTTATGAGTGTGTATGTACCTGTAGGTGTATGTGTATATGTTTGTGTGTGTGTGTGTGTGTGTGTGTGTGTTTGTGTGTGACAAGGAGGCAGCTCATTTCTGGGAAGCTGTCAATCAGCCACCCCAGCCCTGATCAATGGCTACATCCTGCTCCATCACCACAAATTAGCAGGAACATCGCCGGAGCGCCTGAGCGCCCTCGTAAAGAGCAGCCGTACAACAATGCCTCTGTCAGGCAACAAGGCAAAGGCACTCCCACACGCTCACCAGCACGCTCTGGCATTTAGACACGAAGCCAACAAGCCCCTTTGTGTTTCAGATGGGTTGTGGAGGGCCATAGTGGATGTACACTCTAAAAAAATAATAGGATCCAGTACCGGTTCTTCAGAGCGATGCCATAGAAGAACCTTTTTCAGTGCGTCAAAGAAGTGTCAAGGCAACAGTTCATTAGAGACCCATTTGACGCTGGTATGACATAGCATACCCCATTATGATCTGAGGCTCTGAAGAGCCATTTCCAACGTGAAGTAAAAATGAAGGTTCTTCAAATCTCTGAATGGTTCCATGGACAGTAAAGGTTTTTCTGTGTCATCAATGAGCAGGTACTGGGCCCATTATTTTTAGAGTGTATGGGGAATGTATAGGGCCTCTTGTGAAGGCCTTGCAACATACTAATCTGTAGGCTACACATTTCTTTTAGCAGTGGCTGTTTAGATTATGGCATTCAATGTGTCACATTTTAGCTTACAATCATACAGAAAACTTTAAACATAGAAGCCATGTTAAAAAAAAACATTTTGATTTAGTTAAAAGCATAGTTTATCTGAAATTGGTGTGTCAGACTATCCATCTCCTGACATCCTCCTGATAATGTTCCAAAACATAATATTTATGAGGGGAGAGGAACACACACACACACAGACACAGACACAGACACACACACACACACACACACACACACACACACACACTCAAACAGACACATACACACACACACACACACACACACACACACACACACACACACGCGCACACACACACACACACACACACACACACAGAGTCGCCAAGGTTAGTGTCAGTGACAGGATGACAGGTTGAGTGTCAGGAGTGAGGTGTGTGAGGCGTGTGTGTGAGTCAGCTGTCATGATGGGGCATCTCGTCTGATGTTTGCTTGCTTACTGGCAGGTTTTTTATGAGAGTGTGCTCTTGCAGATGACTTACTGAGAAATGCTGACATAAAATGTGTGTGTGTGTGCATGTGTATGTGTGTGTATGTGTGTGTGTGTGTGTGTGTGTGTGTGTGTGTGTGTGTGTGTGTGTGTGTGTGTGTGTGTGTGTGTGTGTGTGTGTGTGTGTGTGTGTAAGAGAGAGATAGAGAGAGAGACAGAGAGAGAAAATAGAGAGTTTCTGTGAAGGTGGGTAAACAGCAAAAGGTGCAGTACAGTGGCATAGTATGTGTATGTGCAGTAGTTCATATCTTTAACAGTGGCAATCATAAAAGTGCAAATAAACACTGTTTTTGTAATTAAAACAGGTACATAAATGGTGTTTACATGCATTTTCTCTTCCACTACAGCACTGCCAGGGAGAGAAGGAGAGCCGACAAACAGTCTGCAGCGTGACTGGAGAAAAGGGTCTCAGTGCTGGCCAGTGGAGCAGCACAAGGCCTCAGGTACTGTGTGTGTTACGGGGGTCAATTACTGCCAACAGTAAATTTGATGGGCTCTTAAATGGACCGCTGGAGCTGATATTACAGTAAAGATTCTCCATCGGTTGAATTCATCCGTCATTTTTATGCTTACATTATGTATCTTTTTTCTTGGTACAGTCAATGTGGGCTTGTGTGTGTGTGTCTGTGTATTTATGGATGGGTGTGTGTGTGTGTGTGTGTGTGTGTGTGTGTGTGTGTGTGTGTGTGTGTGTGTGTGTGTGTGTATGTGTGTGTGTGTGTGTTATTGTCTGTGATTGACTACCACCCCCAAACTCAGGCATAACCTCTTTTGGCTTCCCCTGCAGCAGTCTCCTGCATAATGGCACCGTCAGGAAGATATATGCTCTGCAGCTAACCTTGAGAAACCAGTAAATTAAACATCAAATCTGCTGTCAGGAACAGAAGCATCTGGGCTCTGACATGACCTTCTTGCTCGCCCCCACTCTGACTCCTGGGTGGAGACACCCAAAGCAGCAACCTCTTTTCATTCGCGCTGACCTGAAACAGATTCAGACATCACTGGGAAAAGGACCTTGCTTTCAGTACGATCAAAGAGAGTCTTGTCGATGGAGGGGGTTACACGTTAACATTCATTGAGTCCAGCTCACTCTTACCACCTTGGTCTTAATGCACAGCTCCACAGTCAGAGATAACTGCAGTGCGACAAATGGAGACGCTGATTGCAACGCCTCAAGGTTTCTCTGCTGTCGGCATCTAAATAAACCTGTGACTCTAATTACAGGTTAATTATGAGAATGATATCAAAGGAGGAGTGTTCAAAAGAACACTAATTAAGACAGAAAATTACCCAAAAGCTGTATTAACGAGGAGCTTGGTTTAGTGATAGCGTTTCCTCATTGACTGATTGGCAGTGCAGTTCCTTATTGGTTCTCTGGTGTTTTGTGTGTTTGCTTTGATAAGCCTTTTTACCTCTGCGTTTGTTGTTGGTGACGCTAATGACTTTGTAGAACTTCAAGCAGGATTAAGGCCGACGGAGAGGGAAAAGAACTCATTAACTCATTACAAAAAAATAAGACAAACACAACAGCAAAATAATCTACAGGATTTTAAAAGGAACTCATTTGATGTGTATGTATTGCATTTCGGTTGTTTTATGGTTGTAATGAGCGTGACCAAGCAACCAAAAGGCTTTGTGGAAATGCTTATTAAGATTCAAACTCATTTGAAGTTTTAAAAGGCAAAAAATACAGTATGAACATGAGCCCTTAGGTCTAAAGGGAAAGTCTTTAATTTACTGTTTTTTGCAGTGTGTTTAAACTCACTTGCTTACTGAAGCTCCCCTTTCCGTGCTAGTCCTTTCTGTCTCCCCTTTCGTCTCCTGTCCTCTCCTCAGATAGGAGGTGAAGTATACAAGACAACAAAGGCTCACTCCGCGCAGCCTCATGTTGGGTCAGACTCCGCTGGGAATTGCCCAGACAGGTGGGGAGGGAACAGCTCCAGAAACATCATAGTTAGAGGTCACTCCTCCTCAGATGGGTCGTCTGAAGTCTACTTTATAGTAATTCGACTCCAACACGGAGAGCCCATTGCGTTGTTGTGAGCCCCTGACAAAGGGCTCTATTTTCACGATCACATGCGCATTGTCTAAAGTCTGTCGCGCAAGTTGCTTTGGGGGCGTTCCCGGCACAATTTGGTATTTTCACGGCGGAAAAAGCGAACATTGCGCCCGGCGCATTGTTCAAAAGGGTTGGGTTAAGTTACTGCATTAGTCATGGGTGTGTTTTGGGCGTAACGTACAATTAACCAATGAGAATTTATACTCTCATTCCCTTTAAGAGCCAGCGGGCGCATTGTCCATAACCTGTTGCTATTACGATGGCGGATTTACCCGGACGGGAGAAGCTTGAGTAAAAGCGCTTGAATAGTTAATATTCGGGGATGGAAAGAATCCCCCCAAACCTCCGCGGGTCATAGAAGTATGGGAGGAAATATCTTCAATAATTGTGTCCTCCTTTGGCAAGAAGAGAACTTTCGAACAGTGCCCAAAGCGGTACAACAACGTTAGAAGACGTGAAACAAAAGCTTTAAACTCAAAGGAAATATCAAAAATAAAAGGTGGAGGTCCATCAAACCATTAGTCCACTAGTTTTCTTTTTGATGATTAGTCAATTTCATTTCTTACAACTTGCCACGCTGTTTATTAAATAAACTGAAGAACATTGCAATCACTGTTTATTTAAAACGACAAAAGAAACTGCAGAACATTGCTATAAGCTGCAAAACATTGCTATACTCTTATTATGTGTGCCTGTTTGCTTACTAAAACATAAAAATACATGGCTATACAGGCATGTTGCAACTTTTCTGCCAGTTCAGCTCGCCTCTGGCGCAGCAGCAGGTACATCGGGGTTCAGCGCGTTAGAAGACGGGAAACAAAAGCCTTAAACTCAAAGGAAACATCAAAAATAAATGGAAGGTATAGGTCCATCAAACCATTAGTCCACTAGTTTTCTTTTTGATGATTTGTCCATATTATTTCTTACAACTTGCCACGCTGTTTATTTAAAACGACAAAAGAAATCGTAAATAAACTGCAGAACATTGCAATCGCTGTTTATTTAAAACGACAAAAGAAATTGTAAATAAACTGCAGAACATTGTTATAAACTGCACAACATTGCTATATTCTCATTATTTGTGCCTGTTTCTGGCGCAGCAGCAGATACATCGGGGTTCAAAGCGTTGTGCGCCTCTAAAATAGCTTTTCAACAATGCGTCAGTGACGAAAAAGCACCTTTTCATTGATCAAAAGCGCGAATGGTTTATGCGTCCTCATAATAGCATCTGGTGCGCTTTGCGCCAGACCACACCTCTTCTTTTCGCTGACCCGCCAGTCACGGCGCAATGTCATCTGCTATCTAGACAACGTGATTTTTTGCCTGAAAAAATGAACGTTGCGCTGGCACAGAATAGCAATGACAGCATGCGCATGTCGCGAATGCACAATGCGCCGCGGCAAAATAGGGCCCAAAGAGTCCGTTGCGGTAAATTGCTAGCACCTCCCCAATTTTTTAACTATGTGTCGACCCGACTATCCAACCGTCGGATTACACAAGCTTGTGATTGGTTCTCTAACTACTGGAATATCTGGATTCTCACTTTGCCGGTGTCATTCAAACATCTTACAACAACTTAAAAGTTTTGAAAAAAGGAATATGGGATAAATTGTGCTATAAATAACCTGCAGTGTAGGCTAGGTGCAATTGTTTCTATCATTTGTCATTAAACTAAAGGTGTTTTTTAATATCGCTAGTAGTTCATACCATAATATAAGAAAGACTTCTCGTAGGCTGTCATTATGTTTATTTACTAAAGGAGCATCTGTGGCTGTGTCTGATCCATTAAATAACAGCACACATATAACAGGTTTAAGGCGAATAATTGTGCAGTTGCCTTCTCTCCATGCCGCTCAAGCTGGGATGTACTCAAGTCCCCGGAAACAACATTGTGTTAGGCTGAATGGAGAACTTTGAATGGTTTTGTCTGTGTCAATCTGAATGCGTGGCCACCCAGGCACAGAGTTATAGAACCAAAATGAGCCCTTAAGGATGAAGATATGAGAGCTCCAAAAAAAAAAACAGTTTTATTGAAATGTAACATTATAGGGCCTCTTTCTTTTCATCACATTGATTGCTTTCATTAAAATGACAATTATAAGAAAATATTAAGCCCTAATAAATGTGAATGTAAATAAATGAGTTGCAATAACTGGGACCTAGAAGGAAGCCATGATGCAACTTGAATTTCATCCTGACATTAGCATTCACAATATGAATCAATTCCTCTGCAGTCTTTATCTTTGACATTGCTGGTGGGGATTAGAACATTATTGAATCATTCTGTTGTCTTTCTGGAGGCAGAAGGGTTTCAGTGTGTGTGTGTGTGTGTGTGTGTGTGTGTGTGTGTGTGTGTGTGTGTGTGTGTGTGTGTGTATGTGTGTGTGTGTGTGTAAGAAGGGTTTCAGTAAAGTACTCCATCAGACGCATCGAGCGTGTGGAGCTGCCTTTGGAACAGCCGATGCGATCACTAATTATCAGTAGGGAACTCCTAAAGCCTCGGAGCTGATGGCTGGACTCACACTGGAACAGCTCTGTTCTTGGTCGAAGCTCACTGGCCTGAGTCTTATCTCTGCTCAAATCCACCCCAGCTTTGACCACTGACTTCACTCCATATACCGATTTTTCTCTTCTCTCTTTTTCTCTCAATCTCTCTCTTTGTCTGTCTTTAAACCTCTCTCCTTCCACCCCCACATTCTACCTCCTTCCCTCCTACCCATTTCTCTCTTCCTCTCTCTAACTCTCTCCTCTCTCTCTCTCATTCTCTCTCTCTCTCTCTCCTGCTCTCTGTCTCTCTCTCATTCTCTCTCTCCTCTCCTTTAAACCCTGTCTTTTTTCACTCTTTAACTCTGAACGATCCCAGGATTAAAATCTATTAACAAGCTTAAAGGTTCAGTAAGTTTATTGAAATTCGCCGGAGCCCACATGACATGAAGGCGGATGGTGGCGGGTGCAGCGGGTAGGTGGGCAAGGCTGGATCAGCCATTACCGTCGATAGCTTTAAACGATCCGTGAGAATGCACAAATTTATGAATCAGCCACGGTCCAGTGCGGAAGGCTGCAGGCGCTCATTGCCTGCTATGCTTTTTTTTTATTTCTCTCTTTTTCTTTTTTTGCTCGTCGCAGCAATTTTTAACATCTGCATCACTTTCACCTAATGCGCCCTACGCGAAGCCCACACTCCACTGAAGAGCAAATGGACTGTGACTCATCATCCCAGTGCTTTCATTTGCTTGCCTTTTTACATTAAAGGTTTACATGCAGCAAATACAAATAAAAACCTCTGATATATGAAGGTCAATCTTTCCCTGTCACACTTGGTGATGTAAAAGACTGGCTAAGATGTTTTTTTTTACAGATTGGGATAATGGAATGGCATTTGGAAATCTGTGGCGTTTCTCATGCTCACAAATGTGCAGACACTTGTAAGGACAAGCCAAAAACAGCCTGTCAAACAGGAGCTGACCACTGGCTTACTTATCATGGGTTATTGCAGTCTAATTACATCATGCATACCAGCACACAGAGGTACAGACACAGTCATACAGACACAGTCATACAGACACACACACAGGCACACACACACACACACACACACACACCCACACACACACACACACCCACACACACACACACACACACACACACACACACACACACATACACACACCAGTCCAGGTAGTCTCTTCGACTGAAGGCATCTCGAGTGTCCTCTGCATTCATATTAATATGCATGATAAGCTGGTCAGAGACTGTCTGGGATCTCTGTAATCACTGCGAATCAAAACCTCCCCAGTCACTTACACCGCCTAATTGGCACAGATAAGCTGGCTCCTGGTGCTGGGGTGGGAACACGCGCTCCTCTGTCTACTTCAGCGTGCACCAGCCAGGCCTATTACAGCCGCAGTCTTACATCATAACTCTCGCAGCATGTCAAAGTGCCTGGAACGAGTGGTTGCAGGGAGGGAAATGACCTGTTACCTCCGTAAAACCCAGGGGAGGGCTGTATGGTTTTGAAGCCTTAGTTCTCCCAATAGGTTCACTTAGACCTGCTAACATGAGAAGCAGAGCTTCAGCCGATGACTTGTTAACCTTTAAAGGTGTGCCTTCACACCGGTGTGATGGGAATGTTGGGAGGGTGGACATTCTAAAGAATGTTGGGCTGTAGCATATAATGTGGAATTTTAGAATCTTGTTTTACCTTGTAGAACCTGTTTTTGAACATTATAAAACATTCAAAAACTGACACCTTTAAAGGTTAAAGGAGTTTTCTCAGAGCTGGAGGAAGCCTTTGTGGAAGGAATGGGTGGATGGGGGGGGGGGTTTAAAGCACATTAACCTGCACCATGCTGAACATGGTGAGACTTTTTGTGGGACAGGATCCTATTGTGCTTGTATGGAATTGTAGCACCTTTATTTAATATAACATGGTGTGTAAAAGTAAGACAATGGTGCTGACTTAGCGATGTCAAGTTTAGGCACACAGTATATATCACAAGCAGAGTTTAAATTAAATACTGTGGGAGAGACAGCCCAAGGCGGAGCTGAGCTCCCTCTGCTGCAGTATTTCTAGTAATACAGTAGAGTGACATATCGACCACTGTGAATAAAAAAGCGCCCCGCCTCCTTACAAAAGCCAATTTAACCACTGGTTGCTAGTTTGTCAGTAAAACTAGGGGAGAATGCCACGACAGAAACTAAAGTGCTGTGGGACTTCATATGAGAACTGATCGTCATGCTGTACCCTGCCATACAGGTGCAGGACCCACTCTCTATGTTTCCAGATTTGTCAGCCACAACCCAGGCGGACTAGTGTTTTTCCAGCCTTTGGCTTCATTCAACCTTGTAGTACACAACACAGGTTTCCCCTCAGGTGAAAATGGCTTTGCACAAGTAATAATCATTGTAGGCACCTGGACGTCTGGACTGCCTTTAAAGCTTCCCTGGTGTGAAAGCACTTCCTTTCCACCACATATTCAAATATATTCATCTGACTTACAAATAAATCTGATAAATCTGAAGTAAAGTAGCCTACTTACATCTTCAAGTCATGTTTAAAACAATGTAAAACAAATCTTTCATCCATTGGTAAATTTAAGTAATATTGGCAAGACGTGTTTACCAGATAAGACTACAGGTGTGAAGCCAAGTGTTGATGTTATGTTGTTGTTAATTACTTGTGGAAGTGAAGTCTACTGGGAATACAGTTAGGGCCATAGAACATTTGTGTTTTATTGTTTTCATTAAAACCATCTATAATCATATGCTACGTACAATCAATACAGTACATATACTGTACACATCCATACACACACTTGGTGTGTTTTTTCTGACCTTCTGTGATGGACTGTTACAGCTGTTATATCTGTAGTCGTTTGATTATATAGAGAACTGCTTTGTTATCGAGGTGCCCTTCATTTTATTTTCTTTAATGTTAAATTCTCATATTCTCTCCGTCCCTTTATTCTACCATGGTCCTTATCCATCCCATTTTATCACTCATTTAAAACCTACAAACTTACAACAAAGGTTGAATGTGGTCTTATCTTCAAGTGGCTGGACAAACCCCCTTTTTTCTCTCAGGTTGCTTGCTTTGATTGGGTGTTTCTTTAGGTCCTGTTTTGAAGCAGCTTCCCTCTCTGTGGGTGAATCTTGACATCTGCGCAGTGAAACCAAAGGGTTTATTGATCTCTATATGTCTGGGGACTTGTGGAGATGGGAGAAGGCTCTCCCCTTCTCTCTCTCTCTCTCTCTCTCTCTCTCTCTCTCTCTCTCTCTCTCTCTCTCCCCCCCCCTCTCTCTCTCTCTCTCTCTCTCTCTCTCTCTTTGTCAGTGACTCTCTCTGCCTGTCCTGTTCTCTGTTTGTCATTCATGTACCTGTTTTATCTCCCTCTCTAATTGGCGTAAGGGCAGAGTCATTTGTTCTTCCAATGCAAAGGTCAAAGGTCAGAGAAGGAGGGCATGTGTGGCACACACAGACACACACAGACACACACAAACACACACACCTACACACATTCAGATGCATGTCCAAACACAACCTCACCTGGTTGTTACGACCTGATTGTTGAGGTTATATAAGCTGTCCACAGAAATGTAGACACTGTAATGGCAACACTGGCACAAAATGCTACATTGGCAGCATTGATACGGTAGTACTAAACTCTGCAGCGTTTAAACTTTGCAGAGTAATGTGTGGCATTAAATGATTTTTTTTCACCATTATTACTTGAATCATTGTTGCGGCAATGATGGCAAAAATATGTTCTTTGGCACTGGACTGGAGTAGAGAGGGAATGTTCAAAAAGTGGCGAAGAGGACAAAGTCATTAAAACTTTCGAAACGTTCCTGAGACACCGATTTCCATTTTTCAGCTACTGCAAATGGACCGCGTTTCTGTGTGCAGTCGGGACCACATTCATCAACTTCCTCCTGAAAGTATTTTCAAAAGGATTCAGGAGTTGAGGCCCCTTGCAGCGTTGTTGCCCCTTTCTGACCTTCGTCTCCCACCCCTGCTGTGCTCAATATTCTCATCTCACCTCCTCACCCGCACCAGCACATTGTGTCTCTGGGTTTTTCAGTTTGTCTGGTCCATTTCTACCACTGTGAGTATTTTGGCACACCATTTGGGAGAGAGAAATCAAACTCTCTTTAAAGCTCTTCTGATCCTGTTCTTGCTAGATTGGCCAAACATGCCAACCTTTGTTTCTGTAAATGCAAACTATTTTGACATGGCTTCTGTCTGCAGGGGAGAAATGGAAAAAAAAACTCTGACAGCTTCTACATGTATCCTGGCTGCTTGTTGTGTCTTCTGCAATTCAGTTGAATGATTCAGTTCTTGTTGAAGGGAAAAGGGGAAAAAGTTGAATGAAGCCACAATATTCAGTTGTCAGAAAGACATGGCATGGGGTCACTGAGGATATTGATGCGTAAAGAACAATGCAGATCTCCAATTTGTTCTCCGCTGAGTCAGGACTTCTCTTTTGTATGAAATAATGCATGTACTGTACACTCTCAGAAAAGAAGGTACAGAATTGTAGTTTTAGGGGCACAAAGCTTGTCACACTGACAGTACACTCAAAGGCACATAGTTGTGCCCTTTAACCACTGTTTTAGAACTAGTTTGTACCTTCTCCAGAGCTGAAAAGGTATACATCAATACCTTAAGGTCCAAATATTAGCCTTTGGGGATACATTAATACTGATTGTACCTTAATATACAGCTTCGTACCCCTACTGTCACATTATTGCTGAGAGTGTATGTTGTTGGGGTAAAGATGTGGTTTAGTAGACAAACGTGGGAAACTTTGCAGAGTAACGTATTTGCCATATATTCATACACAGCTGTATATGTAACACAGGTGATTTCACTAATTACCTACCGTCTGCACTGGTAAAATTGTGGTCAAATAGTTGTGCTATTTAAAGACAGTCAATTTTGTGACTGGTTGGCACAAATATGTCCGCTCTACTCTCTAAAGCCAGATTACCCACCTCTGTAGACACGTATAGAAACATACATGTTAAATGACAGTGTTAGGTAGCACTTCCACCATAGGAACCAAGTGTGTAAAGAACACATTTTCTCTCTCCTTTCTTTTGAAGGGACAGAGAAGAGAGCTGCACTCTCAGATGCTCAGCCGCTGCAGAAGAGGCTTCAATGAGAATGTGTCCTCTGCGGGGCTACACTAATAAATACATTTGAGATTAAATTACTCGCAATCATCACTGGAAGGGCATATGTGCACATATTGAATACAGAAATGAGTTTTTTCTTTTTCAAATTCACAATGCGTGCACACACACACACACTCACACACACACACACAGTCAAGGCCAAATAATTTCTCTTGAACTGACAGGAGGTGTGTTGTTGTCCAATGCTGCACTCACACCTGGTGTCTGTCTTCTCTCTCTTAATCTTTCTCTCTCCCTCTCTTTCTCTTTTTTCTATCTCTTTCTGTCTCTGTCTCTCCCTCTCTCCTTGTCTCGCTCTCTCTCACTTTCTCTCTGACTCTTTCTTTGTTGGTCTTCCCCCCCATCTTTCTCCTTCCTTTCATCTCCACCTCTGATTTGGAGGCTAGCTGACAGCCTCCAGACGTGTCTCTCTCTCTGTCTCTGCCCCAAACTGACAGGCCCAAGGCCAGCGATGAACA
>CM059282.1:4682090-4714590 GCA_030347295.1 Setipinna tenuifilis | reverse complement strand
TTGGCACAGATTTTGTGATCTCGAGGCTGAAATGTGCACATTTTTTTTACTTTTTAAGCAAAGTTTTCTGGCAGCTGTGAACTTTAAGTCTGAAACCTTGGTTAATATTAAATTTTATACAGTTTCATACTGTCAAACATTTTATTTAATCTTTTTTATATAGGTATTTTAATATACTGTAGGTTGTGTTATGGATAGTCTTTTAGGCAGCAAATATTTATTATAATCATGAGAATATATTATTCACACTGGTTGTAGATTTCCCTGACAGTCAAGTGAAAAGTTGACAGGGTGTGAGTGCAGACTTTATCACTTTCCTTGAATCCATTCAGGGGTTTATTTTACGGTGTGCTATCGTATTCTCTCTAAAGTCAGTCTGTGTCTGTTTGTGTATTCAGACACTCTCACGCACCCAGAGGCTAGCTCTGAATGTAATGTTTAGGAGTGGATTATGATTGACAGGACAAAATAAGAGGCTTGCCTTATCTCCACATTCTGCCGGGTGAATAAAAATGAGGACGAGTGCGATGATGGGAAACCGAATCAAAGACGAGGAGAAGGGAGAAGGGAGAAGGGAGAATGGGGAGGGGCACACAAAACCAAACTTCCTCAAATGAAGCGATGATACCTCCCTTATCAGTTTTACCTCAGTGCACATGACATGCAAATACGCTCCAGTTAGCTGATAATGCATACATAGCTGCAGTCACTTATAATGGCTTGACAGCACAGGGAATCAGTAGAATTAAACTGTCACTTTGTTGCCAAAGCTAACATGACCTGCCCAGTGGGAGAGAGTGACCAGATCATTTATCCCCTGGGTGCTGTAGGGTAATAGGCTGGTTAGGGGGCAAGAGGGCAAATGGCCCTCAGACAGCTACACAGTGGTAATGAAACTTGAAACATCAAGTGCGAGAGCTGAAAAAAGGCAGAAAATCTAAAGCACTCAAGGAGGATGCAGTCAAAAGCCTTTAATTCATCTTTTTGCTACCAAAGAGAAAGAAAAAGCGAGAGATAGAGCTAACATAGATAAGAACTGTAGGAGAATCCAGGGGCTTCATTGTAAAAAGACAAAAAGATGGCTATATATAAATACCAGACACATTCCTTCCACTGACAGACATTTTAGCACCTATAAACCAACCGTCTCTCACACAAAGGAGACAGCAATTGAGGAACACCAGACGGTGCTCTACATTTAAAGTACTTCTTGGCTCTTGCCGTGATAAGATGAGTCTTGTCGTGCAAACTACATTTATTTCCCAAGTCTAGAAATGACATTCTCGTGTCTCCTATAGTGTAGTTTCACCAGTACTTTAACCCACACTTCTATAAAACTAATCATTTTCAGACCAGCACACACAGACACAGACACAGACACACACACACACACACACACACAGACACAGACACACACACACACACACATTTGAAAAAAAAAACACTGATAATGGTAGGAATTGATTATTCTGAGCCGAGAGATGAATTTCATGGATCAGCGCTATGCACAAAAGTAAATTACGTTTTATGGAAACTAATTTTCATAGCTGCCTCAGAAAGCTAAGTTATTAAAACACCATCACAGACATTTTAAAAAGTCAATATAAATGCCGTGGGGTGAGGTTTTTATGTAAGTAATATCCCATAATGAAACCCAAATGACAGGATGTAGTCCAGGGTGTGCAGCTATCTATCACTTTGAGGAACTATGGCAAAGTATTCTCCCTAATAAAAGTGTAATATAGTTGATATACTGTATTTCATAATCTGTCCAATGCTACAGGTTTATTATATTCAATTATACATATAATATGTTATGGATAAAAACTTTAGTATGGAGCTATATACGAAATTGCCACTATCTCCAACCTAGTGGGTCTTTTTTTACAGTGCTGTGTGACAGTAAAGTATATTTGTGAGATGGGAGAGTTACTTCTTAAAAGAAGAAGAATAAGTGGAGCCAGAGATATGCAGTATGTGGTACCAATAAAAATTGCAGTTCCCAAATCTACTCAACTCCACGGTAATCCTTTCCTGTTACAAATGGACAAACCAGCCTTGCAAATTGACAAAAAACATGGACATTTTAGAAACACAAGAGGAATATTTGAAGATTCAAATCTATTTGCTGTTCCCCATGATCACAGACACAAAAGATGGATGAAACATTTTGGTTAGGCTTTAACAGTATATTATAACAAAGTGGGTAACAGTGTGGGTTAGTGTTTAGTTTTTAGTTAGGGATAGGGTACAGTGTAAATAGATACTATTACATGTTTCTACATGTAGATACATTAAAAAGGAAACATAAAAATAAAGTGTTACCAAGATTTTATTGCAGGAATGAAAGCAAGTGTTTGTGTAATTATGTATTGACAGCACTACAGTAGCGTATGTGGTGGTGGTGGTAGCCACACTGTTGTATTGTATATCTTAAGCCTGATTTTACACTGACACGAGTCCTTGCCTGCAGACTTGTACTTGATGTGATGGTGTTGCACACTGACCAGAACAAGCCTTTCTTGTATTTGTCACTTTGTATGGTACGATATTTTTACCACATCTTTTTCTCCTCTACGACTGCCCCTGTGTCTTTTTAGCTCATTGATTGTTTTTCTTTTTCCTCAAATTCCCTATTCACCCTGTCTCTCTACAGGGGATTTTTACTACCACAAGGTTAAAAGCCTGGTGAAACTTATCTTAGACACATCTTTCTCTCGTGGAGTTCCTCTTCCACTGCTTCACATTAATTTGAATGTACACTTTCTTGCACTGCAACTTAATGACACTGCTGCTTAAATGGCACCATTTGAGATGTATTATGCTACACACTGTGTCTTTTACTTATTTGTATTATATACAAGTCTCATTGTACTTTTTGCTGTATTTACATTGGTATGTTTTGTTATTGTTATGTTTTATTGTCATGTTTAAAATATGTTTAATGTACACTGTGGGCCAAGGGGGCACTGTGATTTAAAATCCTGTGTACAACCTGTACATATGGCTTTTGACAATAAAGCTGACTTTGAGTTTGACTTTGACTAGCAGCAGCATTGGTAATTGGTAAAAACCTGAGTCCTTTTTTTCAAGCCTCCATAATTTGGAAGGGTAGCCAGTCGCATAGGACCTTAAGATGACCTTGAAAGTTCTGTATGCTTGTAGGGTTAGCCTGAAAGTGCTGTATGTTTTGCCAATGAGGCTACCCCAGATCATCATCAAAAGACTCGATCAGTGTCTGGCTGTGCAGAAGACCTATCTAAGGATGGTTTTATTCCATGAAAATACCCCTGACTTTATTTTGGATTTTTCATTATAGTTTAAGTTACTGTATAGTACAACATTATACTCTGCCAGGAGATAGGGTGAATCTCACCTGTTTACTGATTCTGAGCACAGGAGGAAGGTAGACTGCCAAACTCCAGGTAAAGTTCTCTCTCTCTGGACCCTTTCCTACATATCACTAACCTCTACACTACTGGCTAGGAGGACATGTACATTGACAGAGACGAGTACTCGCTCAGCATACCACCACTCTCAGCTACCCATTATGGTTGCTATGAATGTAAAGCAGTCTCTACCACTGTATTCTGTTCCAACCGAGACAACTTCCTGTCAACTTACTGGTACTGTCAGAGAGGAACTGAGCTGGAACTGCAGGTCCTGAACTCGTGTATGTATTTGATGTTACCTGAGGAGTTATGGAACAAGGTGGATGAATCCAGTGCTCTCAAATGTAACTGTCTCACTGTACCCAACCTCTCAGAAGAGACCAGTGGAGTGTTCAGGTGTGTCTCCCAGTTACAGGAGACAGTGTGCATCTCTAGAAGTTTCCAGCTTCCTGCATCCTTTTGCCATCACCTCCTCCTTCTACAGGGTGCACGCTTCACTCATGTGCTGAGAGCTGCTGCTGATTCTTAGCACTGATTCTTTCACTGTGATGGCCGTGATGTGATGGGTAAGAAAAGGGTGTTTTCCTAAAGTCGTTGAATAGCATAAATAGTTTTCTGGCATCTTTATTTACATGTTTACCTATCAACTGTGATGTGGCTTTGATCATTGTCATGTTAATAGTTTAAAAATAGCAGTTTCTCTTCAAGGTTACCTATGCTCCCACCACTAGCATTGTGAGCCTTTTGGAAGCATTGTCAAAAAACTATAAAGTTTAGAATGCAACAGGCCAGTGTAATTTTGCTCCCACCAAGCATTATAACTTGCTATGATGTTGGACTATACCCCAAGTTCATTTCACACCTTTGTTAGTAAATGCAGAGGGATTACCATCCTTCAAATCAAATATCACATGTGTTGAGCAGAGATTGACATAAGGCAAGTATATTTTTCAATATGCGACTTTCAACTGCTCCTCCTATTTTGTTTTTTGACTGTGAATCTTCCCACAGTGTTCATTGCAGTTGCATCAGCTACATGGGTACTAACCAGAACAACCAGCACTTAGAAAACAGAGACAATGAAATAACAGCAATCAGACAGAGCAACATAAAGGTTAAACTATGAAAATATCTGTGATTATTATGGGCTGCCGTGAGTCACAGTACCCTAATGTAACCGTGGTGACCAGGTGGAGGAGCTCCGAGCACCGACTCCTCTAATGAGGGAGCTAATTGCCGAGCTGTCGCCAGGTCCAGGTCTGGTATTATCTGGCAGAGGAGACATTTAATTTTCCAGAGACATTTCATGCTATTTTGACACAGTTTTATTATTAGCCAGCACCCTGGGATTTTGCCCCCTCATTGGCATGGTGTTTGGTGGTTGCTAATTGTCCACTGCGACTGAGTGACACTGAGCTCCGGAGAATTTTGCACAGTGGGCTTTGCAATAACACATCTCACTTTAGAACAACTACAGCAGGGCAGAGAGATAACTGAAATAGAATTTCATTATTTTGGATGGAAAGAAGATAAATACTCTACTACTGATCCTAAGTACACATTTCCCCATCTCTTAGAACATATTGTTTTGAAATAATTATGGAAGAATAAATGAAATTTATCCAAAGATTTATTCCAAGCTTAAACTATTTGTTCCAAACAGTCAGTTTATTTTTAAAACCTAATGAAGCTTTACATTAATAAAGTGTATTTTTTCCCTCTACAATTCTGAAAAAAGTGAAAGCTAGGAAGCTAGTAAGATAGGCCAAATCTTCTATCAGGACCTTTAGCATTGGTAAAGCTATGAGGCAGATGCATGATCAAAGCTTGGCAGAAATGCCACATGTTAGATGGCACTCTATAATGTTTTTTTTCCTGCTATTAAATTCACTCCAAATTTGCCTCCCAAATAAAAGCACACACTACGGCAGCCAGCCAGCTAGTCATCCATCCAGTCCAGAGCCTCCAAATTCAATAAACCGAAGCGACTAATTTCCCTCTGGATCTCTGTGCAGTGTGCTGTGTGCCGCTGAAAATGAAACTATTGTTTCCCCACTGTTATCACATTGCTGTTGCCGCCAATGCGACCAGATAAAAGCCCGGGCCCCCAAGCTCGCCTTCCCCCCTCCCACTAGGTCTGGAAGCATTTCACAAAATAACTACCATGCATAGGCTGTTTTTTTTCCTTCCTCCCTTTTAAATCAAACAAAGCATGTTTTGTTCTTTTTGTACTCTTGTGTGGGAAAGTGTGTGTGTGTGATGTGTGTGCGCACACACGTGCATGTCTGTGTGTGTGTGTTTGTGCGTGTATGTGTTTTTGTATGTACGTGTCTGTATATGGGACTTCACCTTTGAAGAAGGAGCAGTCTGTCAAAGTGGCTTGTTCTCGTGAGCGCAGAGAGGTAACGCTAATTGCACATAAACATGCTAACATGCTTACACACTCACACTCCATGTGTGTCTCCTCGGAGCTGTACTGGCGAGGTGTGCATGCTGACACACTTGACTAACACCCTTGAGGCTGTGAAGTGTCAATCATACCACGCTGCTACCGTGCTAGCGACATGAGGCAGGGGTGGAGGCGAGGCAATCGCTCACTGAGGACTGACAGCTAAATCTCGTTATATGTGCAGCAGTAGGAAGACAGGTTACAGTCTCTCTCTCTCTCCCTCTCTCTCTCTCTCCCTCTCTCTCTCTCTCTCTCTCTTTCTTTCTCTTTGTGGCTTCTTATGCCTTCTTTTCTTTCAGGATTCCATGACCTCTGTCTTTTACTGTCCTTTTTGCTTTCAATTTCTCTTTCTCTGTGTGTCTGTCACACCTCTTTTCTTTCGCTCTCTTTCTATCCATCTCTCTCTCTCTTTGTCACCCCCACCCCCTCCTCCCAACACACACATGCACGCACACACACACACACAAATATCAGACACGATTTCAGGCCAGGTGAGCTCATTTTGTTTTGGGCTGACAAGAGGTCGTCTGAGCTGCAGTCACACCTGGTGTCTCCTCCTCACGGCAGCCATCCCCACCTCTGAATTACAGGCCAGATGCATGGCTGCTCCTTCCATTTTCACTGTAATTTCGCTATCAATTCAGGCCTATCACTCACACACAGACACACACACACACACACGCGTGCACTCACTCATACACACACACACACATATATGCAGGCACACTTTACACACTTACACACAAGCTCTGCCCCCCCTTCCTCTCCTACACCCTGACAGGCTAACGTATTAGTGTCACACACACACACACACACACACACACACACACACACACACACACACACACACACACCTGTGCACTCCTTTCATCCATGTCTCATCACTTGAGCCTTTCAGTGAATTATGGCTGTTTTTGGTAGCTTAGGCTCCAATATCTTTTTAATTAATTTCTGCATAAGAGCCAGTCCTGGAATGGAGATGTGTGCATACACACATGATCTGATTTCACTAAGTAATTATTGTCCATGGATGAATAACCAAGTTGTAGAAAACACATACCTATTTCTAAGTAGCGTTTTTTAGTAGCTTTCCACAAAACACCACCACAAAAACATATAGTACTGTATTGCATTATGAAAGCTCTATTGCAAAAATGTAAGATTTGCTTAGATTCTAAGCACATATTTGGGTTACATTTTCCATTTAATGACAACACAGTGATGTGTGAATCTTGGACAAATAACTTGGTCAATGATCTGAAAACAATAATTACTTGCTAAAACTCAGATCATGCCTGTGTTTATGCATACAAATCATGAGTGCACCCTTTTCCCAACTGCACTGCAATCAAGTGGAAGGAGGGAGATGCTTATCACATTATGCCTGGACACACAGAGCTGGAGACAAAGGCGTATACTCTTCTGTTTTAAATGTGTCACTTTAAGAAAACTGGCAGAATTAAAATGCAAATGTGAAAAAACGTGGCAACTTTTTTTCAGGGGTAGTTTTATTTAAAAGGCCTTAGTGGCCATCCCCTTGCTTTCATGCTCATAAATCATCATATCATTGGAAACAGAATTGAATGAGCTTTAATTTGCATGGTGTTTAATTGTGGCAGCCTCAGTGATTGACGAGATAATATCATTTAAAAAGTGGCCCAGTTTTTTCTGATCCACCCTGTATATGGCTAATTATATAATACAGCAGTCTAATAAATTAAGCATCAGTCAATGTCATAGTAGAAGAAGCCTTTCATAGAATACAATGCATTTTATTGTCACTATCCTCATGTACTTTGTACACTATACACCTGTACAATGAGACTGAAAGTACTGCTGTTAGAAGTACCTGATGCAGAAAAACTCTTCACCAGACGAAGGCAATGCACCTGGACCCACACTCACTTCGAGGTACCTTTGCGTAAATAAGATGAAATTTGATGACATCCTAAATTTGTCTGGGGATAAGCATAATGGCCATTATAGATGCCAATGCCAACAGTTGTTTACCTCTGTGTCCGCTGATTTCATTATCTTTTATGAGCTACTGCCCTCTGTAAATCTGCAGGGGCTGGGCTGTCAGGTAATTTTGCTGATCTCTCTCTGGCTCTTTCAATGAAATTACTGCACCTGGTGCAGTTGGCAGGGCAAATTCATTTACGGGCGGACGTCATTGAACTTTAAAATGGAGCTGCACTACATACCTGCAGGAAGAGTTGAGGTAAAGTATTTGGTTGTATCTATTTGTTTAGATCCCCTAAATCAATAATCTCTCCTCAGACAGTTTTTTATTTGAATAGACACACACTGGAGTAAGTTTTTTACTTCTGTGTTGCACTCTTTGTTTTTCAAAGGACCATTGCTGCTCAGAAAAGCCTTTTCCTTTATTTTTTTTCATCTTATGTACCCACGCTGGCCCAAGAGACAGGAGGAAGATAAAAAAGGAATGTCCTATTTGGAGACTTAAAAAAACAGCTAGCAGAGCAACAGAGTAGTATGAGTCTGTGCTGATAACGCATTGGTGAGTGCTTAATTTCCAAATTATCCAAACAAATTAGATCATGACAGACTGAGGATTAAGACAAAATAACATCATTAAAGTAATAATCATATGAAACCATATGGGACATCCCAGTCTTTTTCTCCGTTTCTAGGGAGCCTACTTGAGGGGCGTTTTTGATGTCGTCTATTCAAAAGCTGTGTATTATATTCAGGCATAATGGACCCTTGACCTCCTTTCTGTCTATCTTTTATTCAGCCCAGCTTTTGTGCATTGGATAAGACGAGCAGTGTTCCACAGGGCCGATCTGGAATGGTTGAAGTAAGACGCACAATGCCGCTGGATTAATTCAAGTGTGTGCTCTTCTCTCTCTACTAAAGTCAGTTGAGTGTGACTTAGTTTTAGTGTTTGGTTCAATGATTGACCTTTTCTTTGCCTTGACTATGTTTTTTTCTTTGCCCTGCTTTTTTCTCTCTCATATTCTTTTTTTTTCTCTGTCTCCCCCTCTCTCCCTCTCTCTCTCACCCTCTCTTGCTCTCTCTTACTGTCTCCCTATCTCTCCTTCTATGTATCCTCATTCATGTTCACCTACTTTCTGTTTTCCCTGGTCTGTTTTTCTCCTCTTCCTCCTCCTCTCTCTTACATTTTTTATGCTTTCACTGTCCATCTCTTTTAAGCCTGTATATCACCCCCCTCAAGCAGTAGGAGTTTGCTATGCTGCACACCACTCTCCTCTTGAACCTGCATTTGTGAGACAAAGATACTATTAGATTTATGCACTGTTTTGTTTTAAAAGAAAGAAAGAAAGAAAGAAAGAAAGAAAATGAAAGAAAAAGAAACGAATGGAATTCATTACATTGTTCATTTGCGAACTGTTGCATTTAAATAAAGACCAGCTTAGCATGAACAGCTGGGTCTTGCTTGCTGTGAGAAGAGAGAGACACACAATTTCTCTCGCTCTCTCCCACACACACAAACACCCACAAGCAAGCACACAAAGACTACACTTAAACGGCAACCTGTGTCACCAAACATTTTTTATCTTGTTTCCCTTGAAATGGGCAAAGTGGGAGGGAGGGTGTAAGACAGTGAAGAAAAGATGCATATCAAAACAACACTCCTGAGCAAAACCAACAACACAGGAGCCATCTCAGAGAAATGGCAGTATCTCCCTTCGTCTGTGGCAGCCCGCTGATTGCTTTGGGGGTGAACGGAAATTGAGTTGTCCTTGTGTCTGAGAGGATAAGATGCACCAGTGCTTTCAAACCACAGCAGCCTTGCAGAAAATGTATGTTCTCTGAATTAATTTTTGTTATATAAATATATTCACTTTTTGAATGTTACTTTGAGAAAAAAAGGTACATATGCTTTTAGTTGACTGGCATTCCAAAGCTTTTAAGATATAAAATGTGAGTTTTTTTCCCAAACTCAGAAAAGCATTATCTGACTTAAACAGCGTGTCCATGCAGGTCTCCACTGTAATTTGGGGCTCTTAGGCTTGACCATTTTTTAAGTTAGCTTTTAAGGGGAACTCTTGGCAGGGAAATACAACCCCTCTTGCTCCTCTTCCTGCCATAAAATAATCATCTTTGCTGTCCCTCCAGGTGGGCCTGTGGCTCAGAATCTACACATTGGTTGCATCTATGGGCTTGGTCCAAACGATATCTCACTGTACTTCTATAATGACAGCAAAGGCTGTCCGTCCGTCTATCTGTATGTCTGTCGGTCTGTCAATTAGGGGGAACTTAAAATTTAATTCGGCTGCTATTGACCTGTGTCATAGTTAACTTTGCTGGCGATTATCTTCCATTTAACACCTACTTTCACCCAATACCAGCCACACAAGAGACACTTGTCCATGTAGAAAATTAATGTACGGTCAATATGTGTGCATCTCATACCTCTGTGTGTTGACTGTCATCCCTTACAGATTTTGGGATTGCTTGCACTCACAGACATCAGAACATGACCATGAAACTTAATTTGGCTGCTGTTGACCTGTTTCATAGTTAAATTTGCTGAAGTCCATCTTGTATCTGACATCTTTTTTACCTGAAAGCAGCGACATAAGGGACACTTGTCCACATAAAAAATGAATGAATGGTCAATATGTGTGTGTCTCTCCTCTCTCTGTGTCGACTGTCATCGCTTACAGATTTTGGGAATGAGCTGCACACAAGGTGGCTGCCTCCACTGAGCCATGACCAAAGGGTGCACTGGTGTTAGAGATGTGGACATCAAGAGATTACTGGCACACTAAAACCCACATACAGATCTGCTTTTATGTACTCCTGGACTAACACTGGTTTCACACCAAGTCAATTAGGTTTAGTTTAGCTTCAGCTAAGTTTAGTTTAATTGAGTTTACTGACAGGTTGCTTGCTTTCATTGGGTGTTTTGAAGCAGCTTCCCTCTCTGTGGGTGAATCTTGACATCTGTGCAGTGAAACCAAAGGGTTTATTGATCTCTATATGTCTGGGGACTTGTGGAGATGGGAGAAGGCTCTCCCCTTCTCTCTCTCTCTCTCTCTCTCTCTCTCTCTCTCTCTCTCTCTCTCTCTCTCTCTCTCTCTCTGTGTCTCTCTCTCTCTCTCTCTCTCTCTCCAGTGGAGCAGCCCTCTGCATGTGTTGTGCTGTTTGATCGGAGAGGGGAGGAGTGCTCAGCTGGGTGGCTGTCTGTGCACAACAGATGATGACAACCACACTGCCTAGGACAGCCTGTTTCCACAGTCAACTCTTCACTTGCTGTGATATCTAACCATCCATATCTAACAAGCAGCGCATTTTTACTTATTAAAATATGTCTTCATATTTTCAAAAATACTGATGTTGTTTTAAGGGTCAGGCCATAGATCCCTACCATTTCCTCAGAATGTTGGCTATAACTCATCACGAGGAAAAAGTGCTGGTCTTTGTTTATACCCTGCAGGACATCATTAAGTCACATAGGCCTCAGAGATATTACAGATTTTTTGAAAGTTCTACCTGGAAAACTACATTAGACATTGTACAACTGCTTATCTGCTGTGAAGTTACATTAGAATGAGTGATAGTAACTCATGTCAATGTCACAAATTATTGCATATCAATACAAATGTCACGCACAAATGTATATCAAATTAGCCCTGACTGAAACTAACACTGAATCAAGTTATGACATACTGTATGGACTGGAAATCAATAGGCACCAATGCATTTCCTTTGGATACATAGTGTAGGCTAGCCTCAAGGGTAAACATGGTCCTTGGGAGTGTCTGACCCACTGAAAAAAATCTGCCATCATCATCATTATCATCTTACAATAGTAAGAATCATAGTTTTAAGTGTGTATAAGATATAAATAACTGTCTGTCCTATTGTTATGCTAGACATCAAAGTAGTAAAAGCTTGATTTTGTAGAGAGTGAAAAGAAAGAATGCTGTGGATGCAAAAATAAGCGTTTGAGCATTCAAGCAAAATAACCATTCAATTCAAAATGTTTGAGAACCACTGGCCTACATCATCAGTTCGCTAACCAACAGGAAAATTAACACACACACACACACACACACACACACACACACACACACACACACACACACACACACACATACACATATACATACACACACACACAGACACAGTCTCTACAGTACTCTTTGACTGTAAAGTACCTTCTTCTATCCCACCTCCTGTACCCTACCTTGAAGAACCTCCTCTGATGGCTTGCTGCCCAATCTTCTTAATTGAGTTTGGTGGCCCACCCCAGGGACTATTTACATTACATTACACTTAGCTGACACTCTTATCCAGAGCAACTTACAGTTTTTTACAGTTCCTGGAGCAATGTGGGGTTAGATGCCTTGCTCAAGGGCACTTCAGCCATGGATGAGGGTGCAGAGGAGCATTGGTTATTTACTCCTCCACCCCCATTCTTCCTACTGGAACGAGATTCAAACCTGCGATCCTCCAATCCCAGGACCAACTCTTTGAACAGCTGCCCCTGTTTATTATGCTCCAGAGTTATCCTTATCTATTTTTTGGTTTGTTTGTTTTTTTTTGTCGCATAGTGCTGTGTATTATATTCAGGATTTAAAAGTTTTTAATTCAATTTCTGCCTGGCAAGTCTTTGTTGTTGCAGAACTGACAATCTCATCTATCGAGATAAAAGGCTGTTATTGCAGCACAGCAGCACCCTGAATTTAAACAGGTTGCAATGATTAACTGTAGTACTTCTCACCAAAATTGAATATTTTTTACTTTTCACTTCCAAGAATATGTAGCTTGTTAAAAAGAGGGGAAAATCAAAGTGTGTGGGAACAGTTTTTTTTTTCGAAACAAAATAAAAATGTGTTGTGCATACTTCATGTTTTGTAAACACGGAAACGTACTCATTAACAGTTTAACAAACTTACAGTATAATCCATAATTGAATCTATTTGTCTGCAAAGCTGTTTGGGTGGCCTCATTTAATCCATTTATATTTGTCTTGACTTGGATGTGAAATGAGCCATTCCATCATACACTCTTACACACTCACCCACTCACGCCCAATTAACTTTTGCTTTTGTGTGAAGCAGAGTAGACACTGACCTATTTTTCTCAATCACATTCGATGTGGCAACTTACACACCACACGGAAGTCATCACTGACACAGTGTACAGATCACTCAGCACAATTACAATAACATCACCATAATGAGTCTATTTTTATACAGAGTAGTCTTCCATAGCATTTCCTGAAGCCCCTCTTCATGTAGAGCCTCAGCATGGTTGTCAGTCTTGTACTGAGGTAGTTGGAGGGCAAGCGTCCCTCTCAAGGTCTTTCACAGATTGTTATGTAAGACTGGCTCCTCATATCTGCATTAATGGGGCTGGGCCTACAGTTAATTAGTCATTGGGAGACAGTAAAAGAGAGAGAGAGAGAGAGAGAGAAAGAGAGAAGAGAGAGAGAGAGAGAGAAAGAGAGAAGAGAGAGAGAGAAGAGAGAGAGGAGTAGGAGTAGGGGAGGGTGTATGTGAGAGAGCGAGAACAATATGGAGAGATAGAGGAACAATAGCTAAGATAAAAAAGGGACATGGACAAAAAACATGTAATGCAATGGAGATGAAATACAGATGTCATAAAGATAGCGTCTTTTCAAATACCTGATTTGAATGGTTCATGTGGTACATCTGGTTAAGGTCAAGGTATCTTTAATGTCCCCAAAGGGGCAATTTGTAGTACAGCCAACAAAGATACACATACCAACAAATAATTTTGTATATTAAACCTGAATCTGCACTTTCTGGCCTGAAAGCTTTTCTTATTATTCCAGCGTCCTTGGGACAGACACAGATCCTTTACACAGCATAAACCAGTGATGGACGGATCAGTGCTGCCACAAACACCACCACCACCCCGCCCCTCCCTGTCCACTTCTGGATGCCCCCTTTCCTCTTAACCTCCTCTCTGTCTCTTTATTTCCCTCTGTCTCTTGCTCTCTCTCTCTCTCTCTCTCTCTCTCTCTCTCTCTCTCTCTCTCTCTCTCTCTCTCTCTCTCTCTCTCTCTCTCTCTCTCTCTCTCTCTCTCTCTCTCATCTGCTCTCCTCTTCACTCGCTTCACAGACCAGACCCCCAACAACATAAATAACTACAAACAATACACCCACAATTTAGACATAAGAACATATCTGGGATAGCTGGAAATATTATTTCAGACAGCACAAAGCATTTCAAAGATTTATATATATATTTTTTTCTCTCAAGTCTTCCTTTACTGAAGAGTTTCAAATATAAGCATTCCTTCCTCCTACTGATGTCTTTGTAGTGCTCAGATGCTGATGGCAGACAGGGGTACAGTCACCATCACACTGGATGACAGCCTGCCCAACTGCTGCAATGCAGGTGCATAACTTTGACTATTGTGAGCAAACCCCACAATTCTCCAATTTTATCCAAAACAACTTACAGAAGGAGGACATAAACAAGCTAACAGAAGTATAGAGGAAGTATAGAGGAACACAGAGTAAACAATAGCATAGCAAAGTACATTTACAATGTACTCTTTATTAACTGCCCGTTTTTTAATCTTGATTGTTTTCTGCAATTGTAAGTAACTTTGGATAAAAGGGCTTGCTACGTGCAGTGTAATGTAATATAATCATACCAAATAATGAACATGTTGATGTGCAATTTAGGTTTTTATTTCTCTGCCTTTCTTCTCATTCTCATTCTTTCTGCTGATCGGCGTCTCATGGATTTTCAGAATGAAAAGTTGTTGAGACCTTTTAGCTGAGCACAGCAGGATCTTTTGTGTTTGATTTCTTGGATGGTCTGGTGGTGTCCAGTAAGGACATCCTTCATCTCTAGCTGTAATTACAGGCCAACAGGAATCTTTTGTGTGGGTGTGTGTGTGTGTGTGTGTGTGTGTGTTTGCCTTGTCTATTCAGACTGTCGATTCTTCAACAAATTGCGTAGACAAAAAGAGCCAGCGGGGGTTGGCCCCCAGCCACTGACTGACTAAAAGGGCTCTATGATATGATTATGTGTGTATGTGTGTGTGTGTGTGTGTGTTTGTGTGTGTGTGTGTGTGTGCGCGCGTGTATGTGTGTGTGTGTGTGTGTGTGTGAGAGAGAGAGAGACAGAGAGACAGAGAGGTTGGTCTCCAGCCACTGACTGACTAAAAGGGCTCTATGGTGTGTGTGTGTGTGTGTGTGTGTGTGTGTGTGTGTGAGTGTGAGCGAGAGGTTGGTCTCCTGCCACTGCCACTGATACTGTCTAAAGGGGCTCTATGATATGAATCTGGCTCTCATACGGTATTTAGACGTGTGGCCAGGTCAGCTTGCTCTGGCCAGCTCTCCCTGAATCATCTCTGCTGTTCTGAAGAAAAGCTTTTTTTACAGTTTTTTAACTGACTAATTTAAAGGGGTGTGTCTCTGCATGTATTTTGATATGTACTCTACAGTGTATCTACTCCTGCCAATGACTTGAAATGAATGTGATTTTCCACAAATTTAAACTACTCTGCCAAGGAGACAATAGTTTTGGAGTGATATTTCTGTCTGTCTGTCTGTAAGCAGCAATATGCAGGAACAACTGGCCCAAATGTAATGCAGTAAATGGAATGGAGAGGAGTTGTTCATCTTAAGAAAGAAGCGATTCAATTTTCAACTAATTCTGAATCTAACGCCACAAACCACAAATTCAGTTTTACTTTAACTCACATTGAGAGAGTCAGCAGTTTGGCTCACCAGAGGTCTGTGCAGTCCAAGCAGACTTGTAGATGTTCAGACTTGAAGGTGGTCCAATGCCATTTAAGTAGTCGGATGCAAATGAAACTGCCATTACATTAAGTCAGTATTTTATCTTTTAAATACTTATGTCAATTAATTTGCGCAGGGTTGGGAGTCAATTTCGTTGCACATATACACAATTGCTCATGACTTAACAAAATATTATTAAAATTATGAAGTCATATTTATTCTTACAAAATTGCTTGTTGGTATAACGAAAGCCTTACACTTTGTGTCTATGTCTGTACAGTGACCTCCTCTAAGCTTGGGTCGAGCTGTGGTCAGATTTCAACACCAAGCTTATATCAATATTTCATTCATACGGCGCTTGTCCACGATAATGATTCTTTTTAGTGGTGGTTGAATGCATTATTGAAGACTGAAAGAGAGGTCTCGGTTTAACAGCGTGTATCATGCATAATTCAAGCGTGCTCTGAGATCTTCTCAGGCCAGTGGAGGTTGGGGTTTTTGAGACTGACGAGATATGTTTGAAGCAGGTCAGCGATGATACCAGGCCATGCAGGCCCTGTCATGAGAGTTTCTGGGGATTTGCTGAATGGAGAAGATTAGCTGATGTCTACGGAGCTATTTGCAGCCAGGATAGCTGCTGCATCAACAGGCTTACTTGGGAGGAGGTGGGGCAGTGTTTTTTTTCCTTTTTTTAATGGATTTTAGATCCATACTTCACATCTCGCCTCACTGCATTCCTGTGCTTTCACATGTCCATTGGCCTGAATGAACTCTATTTTTACTAATACATGAATGATGAGTGCGCAAACACACACACACACACACACACACACACACACACACACACACACACACACACACACACGCACACACACACACACACACACACACACAGGCACACACACAGATATATATGCAGCGGGACATCTCAACATCCCTTTTTAATGTTAACAAGGTTAAGGTTTCCAGACCACTTGTTGATGTGAATTCTTATGTTATCACTGATGTGAATGATGATGTGAACAATGATGTGAGTTGTTCTTATTATTTTTTATAACATATCAATTCACTGATAAACAGTACTGTACTCTTCCTTTATTTGTTTATTAGAGCAACATTTTATATATAGTGTCCTGTTTGAAAATGTATACAGAAACTATAAAAATATCTTCTGAATTGATGAGTCACTGGAGATGCATTCAACACAGATTTATTTAACACCTATGCAGCAATTAAACAGTAATTACTAAGATAAATGAAGAGTCTCTCACTGACACACACACACACACCACACACACACACACACACCCATACACGCATATATCCCTGAAGGTAGTTTGTAGTAATTGAGTTGGACCACAGAGTGTGGTCAAGGGTGAAATGTCTTTGATTGGAATCCCATCCGATGCTCACGTGCCCATGAAGTAAATGCTTTGCCATGATCGCTATTCATCTACACGATCAGGCTGCCGCTTGATTGATGCGGTGTATACAGGCCAGGGGGAGTGGACTGAGAGGAGGCCGTCTAACCCGGGTGCATGTAATCAGTCTCTAATGAAGTGCACAGCAGCAGTGGAATAGCATGGCAGGCCTCAGAACAGACCTTACAGGCTACTCGCAGAACAGACGCAGCCTTCTATTTTCACCGACTCCCTTACATTGCACACTTTTAACAATAAATGGTTGCACTTTTTAAACGGTTCCTTTTTCAGTGTATCTAAATGTAACAACATGTAAGCTTTATGTACACTGTACACTGTACATACCTAATATAGTAACCCTAATCCTAACCCTTGCCCTAACCCTATGGTACAGTGCAAGCTGTTAAAAATTAAAATCTAACATCCAATGTGTGACATTTACATAATATTAAGAAGTAGTCATTTATGAGTCAAGTTGACAAGAAGTGACACTAGAGAGACATGTTGTCCCGTCCAGGGCGTTGCGTTCGGCTCACACAAATCGTCTATCTGTACCCTCGCCTCTCACTAAGCGAGGTCACTCTAAACTCTTCTCTGTGGTTGTCCCCAAATGGTGGAATGACCTACCAGTTGAGACAAGAACAGCAACATCCCTCCCCATCTTTAAAAAACTTCTCTTTCGAGATTGCTTCCCTTCCTAACAAAACTAACATAACTAACAATCACTAAACCAACTCTCTCTCTCTGTCCCTATGCAGAAGTACATATGTTTGTTGTGCCCCTACTCTGTGTCCCTTTACACCTCTGTTTGCCTATGTCCTCCTTTTTTGTAAGTTGCTTTGGATAAAAGCGTCTGCCAAATGCAATGGAATGTAATGTAATGTTGTCTCTAATGTGTCTCTTTTGCTAAAAGGCACCTGGAGACAAAGCAAGTGATTATTTAGAAGTCTGACTTCTGTCTCTCCAAAAAACGGACATATTTTCTCTGCCTGGGCAATTAATAAGTGTGTGCTGCAGAATGTGAGTGTGTGTGATGTGAAGCTTTCTATAGAGTGTGTAGAGTGTGTGTGTATGATGTGTAACTTCTCTCAATAGTGCTATAGTGTGTGCATCTCTCTCTCCCTCCCTCTCTCTCTCTCTCTCTCTCTCTCTCTCTAGCCTTCTACAGCACATACAGAGGTTGCCATTACCAGAACTTCCTCTCTGTTGCTCCCCTGCCACCAATTATCTTGCAGATATAAAACACAGAACACGTCTATAAGAGATCAGTGCAGAAAGAAGAGCTTGGGAACAAAACACCTCAAAGTGAAGTGAAAGAAGCTGAGGGTTGGCACGTACAAATCTCAGCATCAATATTTAATATACGAAATGTGTATGTGATGTCACAGTACTTTATCTTATAGTCTTGTTGCTTTTGTGCGTACATTAAAAAAACTGCATACTAAATTAGACATCTATAAGAAGAGAGTGCTGTCCTTGGTGTGAAACATTTTGTGCTTAGGGCAAGATTAAAATAAATGCCATTTATAACCCAGCGACTAAGGACAAATGATAGAGTGTGAGAAATTGTGCAGAGTGAGTAGATTTTTGCCACAGGAATCATACTTGTTGCACATGACGTTACCAGAGCTAAAACCATGGATTTATTCAGAAAAGAAAGAGTGCCAACATTGGCAAATGCCTTGCTGACACTGAGGTCGATGTCTTTTTAGGTAATTTTAGGCGATCTAATTCTTGGTAATGGGTATTCGAACCAGTCATCCATCAAACTACCTAGTGTCTAAAGGAATATTCCACTTTTTGGGGGTAATAGGCTAATTTTCCAACTCCCTTAGAGTTAAACAGTTGAGTTTTATCGTTTTTGAATGCATTCAGCCAGTGTCCAGATCTGGCAGTATTACTTTAGCCTGTAACTGGTCTAATCCAATTCAATGATTTATGCTAAGCTAATACCTAAAGTGCTACTGCCAGGCCCAGAGATTAGCTGAATTGAATAAAAATCAGTAAAATTCAACTACTTCACCCTAAGGAAACTGGAAAATGAGCTTATTTGCTAAAATACGCAAGTAAGAAGCAGCCCTAAATAGATGGTCAGATGGAATGGAGTGAGACAGAAAGACCTTCCCAGCTTTGACTGTAAAAGCTCACAGATCATATCATCTGGCATCACAGCACCTGTTTTTTTTTTTTTTTTGCTACAGCCACACAGATTACTCATAACCACCCTGAGGAGACGGCAAACAGCCCATAAATCAGCGCTTTTTATCACCCATCACAGTGTAAAACAAGCCGCGGTCTCCAGCCAGGCGCTTTGATTTACAGCGCGCCATCGGGAAACCTGAAGAAATAAATTGTCACGGGCCGCTGCCGCGTTTGTAATAATTAGAAGGCGTGCACACAGCGGAGCTGTTTTCCGCCTCATTTTGCAGTGGGGGGCCCTCCACGGGAGTTATGAATTTTTCACCCAGCCATTTGCAAATCATTGACCTCATTTTTTTGGGGTGACGACTTTCATATTTAAAGAATTTCAAAAAGCCGGTGCACCACGGGCTGTTTAACATCAGGAGGGAGTCGTTTTCCTCTCATTTTCTCTCATTTTGCCCCAATCTTCTATCTCCTCTGCCTATGACAAAGTAAGATGCCTTAGGATTCAACTTTTTCCTTCCTACTTTCTACAGAATGTCCACTTTCCTCCCCCATCCGTCATGTCAAGTCCTTAGCTTAGTGGTTATTGAACATGCTAATCACTTCAGTCAGCATGCAGAGAGTGTGGTTAAGTGTTCTGCACCTAGAACACGTTCCCTCATCCGGGACGTAATTAATAGCCAAACACCAGAGTTGGTCTACAGCCTCGTACATCACACTGTTTTTTTTTATTTATTATCAGCTTTTCCATGCTTCAGTGCAAATATACCATTTGCATCTTAATGTTTTTTTTGCACCCAATTACCAGTGTGGTTTGCTTTTGGATAGCTGGAAATGAGCAGGAATATTAACTTTTTTAATCCCCAGGCACTAGGGCCTAGTGTTGACAAATTTTATTTTAGATATACAGTTTTAGTTGCAAACACACATGTGGCAGCAGGCCTGGTACCATGTATACCAGTATACCGTTTGTTATGAAAGTTGTTATTTTTTGCTTGGATTGTATTAACACTCTGCTGAACAGTATGAGGTTAGACAAAACATTGATTTTTAAAGAGAATTCATCAGTTTTCCTCACAAACATAATTTTTCCAAAGGAAGCAGAGAATACGTGCATGAAGAGTGGGCTAATGTGGAGTCCAGAATGGGTTTATAAAAATTAAAAATGGCAAGTTCAAACACCCATACGCATGGTAAGTGTATACTGCAAATTAACGCAGGACTTTCATTTTTCTCTGGGCTTTGCTTTAAGATGTCACATGGCATATTTTTTAAGACTGTGGTTCGTGAAGAACCATTTTAAGCTATGTGCAGTGAGGGCCTTTTTGTATGGACTATCGTACCTGATTATGCAGACCATGGATAATCATGATAATAACAGGTTTCACAATTTTTTCTCTAAAGTTTACTCTTCCTCTAGAATTTTCTCACTGACAGTTTTTATCTCTTTCTCCTCACATCTTTCTTTTCCCTTGTTGAGTTGAGCGTCATGGAGAGGGATAGAAGTACGTGCGATAAACAAATGAAGGTCTCCGCAGGGGTCCGCCTTCACCAAGGGCTGCTGTGGATTATCCCCGACCCGCACGCAATTATGATTTCACACCGGCTTTCCATGCGGATTTAAGCGCATTACCCAGAATGGGATCGGGATTGAGATTCCGAGGGTGTCGACAAGGTGTGAATTAAAACTGATGAGGGATGGTAATAGAGGAGCCGTCTCTAAACTTATTAAGTGTGAGGGGGAAAGGTCAAGAGCCACTCTTTTTTTGTCAACAGGCTGGAACTGGTGATTTATACATCTATCTATCTCTAGGCAGAGCTTACAAACCACATGGAACCACAGGATCATTCAGTTCCAGTCACTGGATTACACTGTTAGCTAAATGTAATGTAATAGTATGACCACACCCTGAGTACTTGCCTGGGGTCGGACCTTTTAGGCTTCCCTTCAACTAACCTTTTACTGAGGCTGCCGGCCACATTATCCCAGACATAAATGCAGCCATGCTAACACCTGAACCTCTCCTGTAGAAAAGAGGGAAAACTTAGAGAGTTTAGATGGATAATATCATATCTGGGTTACAATATTAAATATATGCCTATGTATTCTCAATGGTTTTGCAAGCTGTTACATAATAGAGGTTTTGAGATGGGTCAACACACATACCTATAACAGGGAAAGAATATGGGCTCATTTCAAATAAAAGTTGTAGCACAAAAACTTGCCAAAGTCTACAACAACAGACCTGTAGAATATTCCAGACTTCCCTGGATTCCATGTGGTCTGTCTGTAGTACAGGTCTTTTAATGTTCCATTCCGATATTTTTTTAAATATTTTATGCTGGGGTGTCTTATGCCTTCTGTCTTACCGGCCAGAGCACAAAAGAGTGCAGAGACTAGTATAAAAGAGCACAACCTTTTTTCGAGCATATAGCCAAATACTTAACCTACACACATCACTCAGCAGCATGACAGAGAGAAACAGACAGAGAAAGAGAGAGCATGTGTATAAGAGAAAGAAAGAGTGGGTGAGTGAGTGAGTGAGTCAGTGTGTGTGTGTGTGTGTGTGTGTGTGTGTGTGTGTGTGTGTGTGTGTGTGTGTGTGTGTGTTGGTTTGTTTCCTCATGTACTGTAGTTTGTGTGTTTGTGTCATGTGCATGCATGTAAGTGATTGTGTGCCTGTGTCTGCGGTGTACAGCCACCTTCAAAACATTCTCCCCTTTCACTGAAAATATCAGGTTTACATGCAGTCCCCAGCCTTTTCATCCCTCTGTCCCGTCCATCAGACTATTTTCCTCCTCCTCTTTCATGTCGGTCATTCAGCTTTTCTTCCTAATGGGTCCCTGGAGCCAAACTCCTGTAGAAAGCTGTCAGCCTGCGCCGGGCAACTTCACCAGAAAGACATTTGGATTCATGGCGAGTCAAAGAGACAGACTGTCTGTACAAAAGAAGAAGCCATGTCATGAAATATAGAATAGACGCAGCCTACCGTGATAACTGGAATGGCATACAATATAGTGGTGGAGAGGGTTTTTCAGTCATAGCAGAGAGAGACGGAGAAAGGGAAAAGGGGAGAGAGAGGGACGAGAAAATGGGAGAGAGGGAGAGAGAGAGAGAGAAGAGAAAGGGAGAGAGAAACAGTGAGAGAGAGAGAGAGAGAGAGAGAGAGAGAAAGAGAGATAGAGACAAGCACTCAAGCCCCATGAAAAACTCATGTGACCTTGGCCAGCATTGTATTAGTCTGAGCTCAAAGGTAGCACTGGGTATACTGGCATACATACATACATACGTTTTACCTGAAGGCTACATTCCTTTGCACCAAATAACACTATGACCCAATATGCTGCTGGTCATTATTCAGCTCTCACAACTGTGTGCTTGGCCTAACGGCCAGTCATCCGTTCACATATGGGGACAGCTGGTCAGTGCCAGCGGCCGAACAGGGCTAATGACACATGGGTATTCACTCTGGTGCCTGCGGAGCTCTTGTTCTGCACGTCTGGAATGCTGATGTTCTCCTCTGCAGTCCCGGCGGCTCCTGTTCTAATAAAGGAGAGGCGTGATGATGGAGGGCCTGAGATGGGGAACAGTGTTTGCAAACCAAACCAGCCAGTCATGACCGCTGGCTTTGCCATCCTCATACCCTGCGTTTCCCTTTGGGCCGTCTGTTAGCTCAGAGGCTAACCTTCTTATCACAGCCAGATGAATTACAGCCCTACACATTTGTGGAATATCACCGGCTAGCAGTGACAGCACCAATGCTGACCAATGCTATTTGAGAAAAGGCTAATGGCCTAAGCTTTGTCAATGCATACTTTCACTGGCCCATTCTGCAATAGGTATGAATGCATGCTAAAAATGCGATGAATGTTAGGAATACAAAACAGGAGAGTCTCTACAAGCACTAATGTGCCATGTTATCATTTCTCTAGTGTTGTTGGCATGCTGAGGTGTTTATCAGGAATGCGTGCTGACACCCAGGGTCACACGGCCTCTCACAGCAGTGCCGGAGCAGGTGGCTTTGCAATGCATATTAGAGTGTTGCTGTTTTCACTGCTTGATACGGAAAATATGTAGCCTGTGCTTGACAGAATATGTACAGTACCTCCTCTGTCTTTCTCGCTCTCTCTCTCTCTCTCTCTCTCTCTCTCTCTCTCTCTATCTCTCTCTCACACACACACACATCTACAACCCCCACCACCTTCCTGCATGTGCCAGAATTCATCTGCAGACAACTCTCATTATTGCGAGAGAAAAAGCAATGTGCACAAACACAAACACACACACACACACACACACACACACACACACACACACACACACACACACATGCACACACACAGATAAACACACTGATAAACACAGACAAACTATTAATGTTGTGTATGGTCATTAGACTAAAACAATGCTAAAGGTAAGAATGCCAGTGTACTGGCCTTCATCTCATCTAATAGGAGCGTCTTCAGCTGGTTTACCTCCCCCATGGTTTACTCACGCTGTCAGACATGGTGCTTTGTTGCGTAATGAATTGTTACCTCTTTAAGTCATCCATTTCCACACTCCAGTCAATGAATTATTAATATGAAACATGACTGAAATTAAACAAATGCACAAGCAAGCCTTGTGAAACCCATTTTCCCTGTGTGCAGTGAAATAAATCCACAATGAACCCACTGAGCAGTGAATTATTTTCCCTGTTCTTCTCGAATTCTACATGAACATTTTTCATAAAACTTTTTGTGTTAAAAAATCCCTCAGAGCATTTGTTGCGTCATGCTGGGAACTCTCAATTTTGCAAATGCTCTAATCACACGTGTTACCGTACTCCTCAAGGGGATGATAATAAGCTTGAATTATGACAAATGAGCAAGCGTGACGAGATTTTAACAAAGGCCATTGCACAGGGAATTGTCTTTACATTCCAAAACAGCCTTTGGAGAGCACTCAATCAGCGGTGTGCATTATTTATAGTGCTATACAGGAAACACATGTGGCCACATGACTACAAAGTCATTTTAGGGGATTGTGTTGTTAAGGAGGGATGGCAGTCGGGAGAAAATGGGCTCCCCTGCAACAGATCAAGCAGCCATTCTGTGCAGGCACATGGAGAAATGAGGGTATGAGGGTAAATTTGATTTGTAAAATTGTTTTCATGTGACAGAGTGCAGACATAGACACACTGACATGGACAATGGTGCAGTCAGGGACAGATTAACGAATTGAGTGCCAGTGGGCAAACCCCATCCCCCCACCCCCCTCCCGCCCAGTTTATTTTCTCATGAACGCTATGTATGGGGGAGGGAGGGGGCTGTTAATTGTGATCCTGGATCCTAGCATCCTTTATGGGCAGTTTTATACATACAACATAAGGTCACTTGGGGAAGGCGGAGGGGGGGGGGGGGTGCAATTTATACTGGCCCCTTGGGACCTCTGGCCCCCTGTGCCTTAAGCCAGTAGGCCCAGTTATTAATCCACCGCTGGGTGCAGTTACTTGTACCCAGTCAGTCAGGCAGGATAACAACTTTATGTAACAGAGTAATACCGTCCAACGTCTCCTACTGCAATGAATCACAACCGTTTATGGAGGTGATCATGTCATAGAAGAAAATAAAAGCATTAAGCTTTCGCATTCATTTATTCATTCTTACCTTTCACTGAAAGAAAAAGGTTGTGATTTGCACACTCTACTAGCTCAAATTAGGATTCATTAATCATTACAGCATGACTGCTGGCTTTTTCTTGTCAATTTAGAGGTGGATTTAACAGTGCTCACCATAAACCACACTTGACAAGGCCCTCTCATGATAATCTGCCTTGCATAAACATATAGAATATAGAGGAGAGGTTTTTCACTGATTTTTATAGACAACATTTCAAAACACGATGTATCCATGACCCTGAATTATATTTCCATGACTTCTCACAAGCTGCTATTACATACACTGGAAGTACTGTATGTGTTTTAAGCCACAGGTTTTATCAGGTTTACTTCTGATCGAGCAAAGGTGTGAGATGGAAACTTAAGCATGAAAAAGTCAGTTTACAATGAGAAAATTGGATGCTGACAGGAAGACAGAGAGAGAGAGAGAGAGAGAGAGAGAGAGAAGGGGGTTTGTCTAGCCACGCGAAGATAACACCACATTCAACCTTTGTTGCAAGTTTGTAGGTTTTAAATGAGTGATAAAATGGGATGGATAAAGACCATGGTAGAATAAAGGGATGGAGAGAATATGAGAATTTAACATTAAAGAAAATAAAATGAAGGGCACCTCGATAACAAAGCAGTTCTGTATGTAATCAAACGACTACAGATATAACAGCTGTAACAGTCAACCACAGAAGGTCAGCAAAAACGGGTATGTGAGAGAGACAAGTTCTCATCAGTAACATGTTTAAAATCACAAGTCATAACAATCCTCTGAACCACCCTTTAATTCAGTCCCTGTTTAACAAATGGTACCATCAGAAAAAAAGATAGATTTGCAGGATGACTTGCAGATGCCTGAGTGAGCTTCAGCATATTTTCTTATGTTTTGACAGCACTGGAGCTCAAACAAACCATAACTTTCTTGATTCCCGACTCACTTTGAACCAAAGTGTCAAAGTTGTTGTTGTTTTTTTTTATCGCGCCCAGAGCCATGAATAAGGCAGTGCTCTCTGCAGGTGTCACCAGCCTAAGAGCCAAGCTGAGCTCAGAGGGGTCCTGACTGTCAGAGAGGGGCAACCAAAACAAATAAAACCTGCCACTTCCCCCACATTTGCTCCTCATTTCCCCTTCTAGTTGTTTTTTTTTTATCCTGCCCAGAGATAAGGCAGTGCTCTCTGCAGGTATCATCAGCCTTTTTAAGAGGTAGCCCGTCGTACTACACTTCACTTCATACAGAGGGTCTGCCTGTGCTGCATTGAGAAATGTTTTCTTACTGGAGGTGTAGACTCAGTTTGTGCGGAAGTCGTGATGTATGCAATTAGCCTGGCGATATGCCTGCCTGCACACTATTATTCAAATGTAGCACACAAAGTCGACGTCACCACTCACGAACACTCACTCTGTTCACTGATTGGCTGACAAGATGCTGCCTGAGACAACCATGTCAATGGAAGCAAGCCCCCACAACCACTGTACAGTAGGGAGAATGATAATTGCGTGGAGGTGCGTAGGCAGGCTTTGGCCAGTCGAGCTCAGAGGGGTCCCAACTGTCAGAGAGGGGGAAAACAAACCAATAAAACCCACCACTTCCCCCAGATCTGCTCCTCTTTTCCCCTCCTGGTGGTAGACGATAAATCACAACACCTTCCTCACACTTCCCCTGGGTGCCATGCAGCCATACGTGAGCACACTCTAAAAAACAATGTGGCCAGTACCAGTTCTTCAGAGCGATGCCATAGAGGGACCTTTTGTCAGCGCTTTGAAGAACTGTCCTTTAAAGAACCATTTGATGCTCACATGACATGGCCCATTATGATCTGAGGCTCTGAAGAACCGTTTTTAATGTAAAGAACCTTTCACATAATGTAATGATTGAACACAGGGTTTTCACTCTCCATGTAACCATCCAGAAATTCAAAGAACCATTAAGCATATTTTTTAGAGTGCAGTGAGACGTGTCGGGGATGGGGGTGCTGGTGCTGGTGTTAGCTGGTGAGCTCTGGGAGATGGATGGCTCTGGTTGCTGTGGGCTACATGTACGCACGTATTGCCTTTCTGTGGTGAAGAGTGAGGAGCATTAAAGATGCACTGAACATGCGAGGCTGCCTCTCAGCATCTTTAATAGAAGCCAGTGTAGTCCAGTCACACGTTTGTGTGTCAGCCATATTTTATCAGGCGCACACATAAAACATGAGAGCTGCTAGGATGTTTTGCATATACTGTACCCTCAACTGGGGAGTGTGTGCCTGCTGGGGAGTGTGTGCATGTGTGTCATTGTGTGTGTGTGTGTGTCATTGTGTCTGCGGTGTCTGCGGTGTCTGCGTGTGTGTGTGTGTAGAAGAGAGATTCCTTCAGGAAAATCAGATGTGTGCCTGCGTGTGTGTGTATGTGTGAGTGCCTGTATGCATGTGTGTGTGTGTGCTGTCTGCATGTGTGTGTGTGTGTGTGTATGGAAGGGGGATGGGAGTGCCCAATGGTAGCACATCATCCACAGTGTAATTAGGGCAATCAGCAGGACAGGAAGGACTCTTCTACTGGCATCTGAGTGTTAGTTGGCCATTTTCTATAGCTAAAACAAGCAGATTGCAGACACAAGGCAGAGACACAGATGATGAAATAGGATAACGGTGAACATCGCTCCTATCACAAGGGAAGAGGGGTGAGAGCTGGTATGGCAGTGATGCACAGGTGCAGTTTAGGAGACGGATGCTACCTTGCACCCTGATTTACATGCATGGGCTGTCTTCAGGTAGAGAATGAAGCTGATCAGTATTATGCACAGCAGAAATGCTGCTGTTGTAGTGTCTTCAGTGCAATACAAAGTGCTTTTCTCTCTCTCTCTCTCTCTCTCTCTCTCTCTCTTTCTCTCTCTCTCTTTCTCTGTCTCTTTGTCTCTTTCTCTCTCTCTCTCTGTAACTGCATGCATGCAGGTGTGTGTGTGTGTGTGTGTGTGTGTGTGTGTGTGACTGTGAGTGTGTGTGTGTGTGTGTGTGAGCGTGCTGTGTGTATGAATTGTTGGTATTGTTTTAGCCACTGGGGTGAAAGCACAGCACCAGTATGGTATCCTGCTGGTGCCATTCCAGAGATGGATGGCGGCCCTTGTCCTGGTTCACACATACGCTGTGATCTCCCTGTGGTGTTGTTTAGCTCTGAGTAGTAAGCAGAGAGGATGGCAGCCTCGTGTCATGCCAGCATCGCATGCTGGTGAGTCACACACACACACACACATGCACACACACACACACACACACACACACACACACACACACACACACACACACACACACTTTTACTGTAAATGCATCTGTTGTAACTGTACTGTTCACTTGCTTATTCATTCACTCACTCACTCACTCTCCCACTCAATCACTCACTCACTCACTCACTTACTCACTTGCTCACTCTCTCACTTATGGTACTCACTCACTCAATTGTTTACTCACTCGCTCACTCACTCACTCACTGTTGTCAATTGCTGTAGGAGTGCTAATGAGTGAGCAGAAAGACTCATATTTACACAGGCCAGGAGAGCTCCTTAGTGTGTGTGTGTGTGTGTGTGTGTGTGTGTGTGTGTGTGTGTGTGTGTGTGTGTGTGTGTGTGTGCATGCATACTGTATGTGTGTTTGTGTATGTGTGGGTGTGTTTGTGGGTGTGTGAGTGTGTGTGTATGTGACTGTGTGTGCTTATGCGTGTTTGTGTGTTTATGTGTGTGTGTGTGTGTGTGTGTGTGTGTGTGTGTGTGTGTGTGTGTGTGTGTGGATGCTCTCTCTGATGTACAAAATGTTGCTAAGGGTAAGGCAACCAGAGGCACACTTTGTTAATTTTTTCCTTTCCTGTGTTTGGTGCTAGAATCACAGCCAAAGGCCGTTGCAGTAGATTGCTGCTCCTCGCTGCTTCACAGCAGTGAATTAAGTGCTAATGCTCCAAAAACTTAAGCTTTGTTTTTCTTTTTTATGAATCTCAAGGATATTGCCATTGCAAGGTTGGATTCACCACAGTCATGCTGCATTTAGCAGAGAGAATTGATTTAATGACGCCATAAAGAAGAGCAACAACAGTGTTGCACCTTCTTGGCTCACGGCATCCAAAACAGGTTGAAGGTGATTTGGTTGTGATGAAAATGAGCAGACTTTGGAATCGGGGAAAGCAAAACAGTCACATACAAACACACGCAGACACACACACACTTGCATGTAGGAACACACACACACACACACACACACACACACACACACACACACACACACACAGGTTGCAGGTCTCTCACTGAAACACACACACAGATACACACACACACACACACACACACACACACACACACGCACACACGCACACACACACACACACACACACCTACCCATCCACACACAACACACACACACACACAAACCTTTTGCTGGTGCAGCTTCAGAATGAAATATTAAATGCAAAGAATGATTGTGTGTTCACAGACGAATGCCTGAATGTTCAGTCTCAGGAGAGTGATGCTCCTTGGGTTGACAGCCCCCCCCCCACCCCAACCTCAACCCCCACCCCTCCCCTCCCTGTCTTCCTGTTTAATCACTGAAGATTACACTTCTGTGCCACTGCATAGGGAAACAAATCAAAGCCACGCTTAATCGTGGTGGGACAGAACACAATCACTGCAGTAGTAAGAAAAGTATCACCAGGGACATTTTAATCACATAGTTGAAGCAACCCCTTCACCACCACCACGAACTTACCAGCCCTCGCCCTCGCCCACCCCCCAATCCCCCCATTCCCCCAGCACCCCCACCCACCCAATCTCTTGATGGTCATTTCACGCTTTCTGGTTGATCCTGACGTCCTGTTGCTCCTGGCAACGGATCACATCGAGGGAGCCGGGCTATGGTGGGAGAGAACACATCCTAGCGACAGGGACCATCTTGGATTAATATTTCATTTGTGAGCATATGCTTCAAAGCGGAAAGGCAGATGAGAGCCGCGTCCCCTGAGAGCCCCTCTCAAAGCAATTCCCCCGTGTGCAAGGCTCTCGCCCTGGGTGCCACGTGTTCTGCTCTGTGCCCCCCCAACCCCAACTGCCTCCCACCCCCACCCCCACCGCCACCCCCACCACCACCACCACCACCTTGCAGCGGCTGCTGTGGGAAGCTCATTAGTATCCAGTGCCTTGCTGATCATCTCAAATCCTCGTTCAAGAGTTCAATACTCTTTAGACCAGTGTTTCTTAAAGTTTTTCAGGCCGACGATCCCGCCCCCCTGCTCCCCCACCAAAAAAAAAACCTCAAAGACCACTCCCCCTCCCCATCTGAGGCTAACAGGGCTATGTTAATGCATGAATTGGTGCAGTATCACAGCCCTAACTAGGGAATGGCATGCAGATGATCTACATGTCGCTTAAACACATAGCATAGTGCATAGCATAGTGCGTCTGAGTCTTGGTGCAAGTGTCTCTCTCCTGTGGAGTACCTGTTCCACTGCTCCACAGTCAATCATTTAACCTTATTATGCTACACATGGTGTGTTTTACTTATTTGGATTACACGTATATACAAGTCTTAGTGTACTTTTTGCTATGTTTATATATTATGTTTTCTTATTGTTATGTTTTATTGACGTTTATAAGATGTTTAATGTTCACCTTGGGCCTAGGGAGTGTTGCAATTTCAAATCCTGTGTATATGGCTTTTGACAATAAAGCCCACTTTGACTTTGACCGATAGGTAGCCTAAGACACAACCTAAGACACTGATTGGGATTCCTTGAGGACCGCCAGTGGTCCGCAGACCACATTTTGAGAAACACTGGTGTACAGGGGAAAAGGCGAGACTCATCAGCAGTCACACTCGGTAGCACCAGTACCAGCAGCAGCCGTGGCAGTGGCAGAGATAGCAGTCAGGTCTTCGGTCTGTGAAACGCTGAGAAACACCACTCTGGATTGACACCTCTCCTGCTTGCGTGAAGAGCAGGAGGGCTACAGGAGGTGTCATTTTAGGAGTAAGTCATTGCTACAGGGCTAACTGGAGGGGAGAGATACAGACAAAAGGAAACAGAGAAAGGAGAGAGAGAGAAAGCAACAGAGAGATAAAGCTAGAGATAGAGAGAGAGAGATTCAAAGTGCAAAAAGTGATCAATATGTACCATCAGGAGTGTTCCAAACAGATGCAGACAGACACCAAAGGCAAAAGCTGAGCGAAAGGTAAGAAACAAAAGAAATTCATGAAGCAATGATGCAGGGAGATCACGATGGGGGTTGAGGGCGGGGGCGGGGGTGGAAAAGCAGGTAGAGGGGAGTGGAAGAGAGAAAGATGGATAGAGGGCAGCAGAGGGCGGAGAGCGGATAGGTGCATGCAGCTTGGGAGCGGATGAGAGTCCCCAGTGGCTCTGAGGGCCTTGAGTTTGATCCAGCCTGATGACGGAGCGCCTATATCAAGAGCACAGGTGTGGAATAGTATATCATAACTATAGAAGATACAATGTTCATATATGTGTTCAGATATGGTGATTTGAGTAGCGATACTACAGCATTGACCGTTGACAACACAGAAATAAACATAGAAGACACAACTTTCATACATTAAAATAACTATAGAAGATACAATGTTCATAAGCAGATATGGCTACATGTGATATTGACTTTACCTTAGGCCACTTATGTCATTTTACTATGTCCTACAGAGCCACAGTAAAATGTGTAAATGCACTGCCGTCCAGTAAAAATATGTGTGACACACTTCATGTGAAATTGTATATGCAACTTATAATAATAAATTCTTCTAAAAGTGTTATTGAAAACGTTGTTTATGTCAGATGACATCTCTGTGATAGCACAGTAGATTTGGCATCGAGTTTTCAAAAAAAAAACCTACCAGTCAGAGAGAAAAGCAAAATGATAAGTGAAAAACCCATTGTGACAGGAGCAAGCAGGCACACAGAGAGAATATTAAATCTATATTCTCTCAGAAGCTTTTAACATGTGCTAAAACAGGGTGTGATGTTCAACCCCGTTGAGCATTAGTCTGGGCAGTCTGTGCTGAACTGTCAAACTGTCTGAACTGAAATCATTTCATCAAAAAATCAAAGGAGAGGAGAAATGTGGTCCTCCTCATTAGCTCTTTTTTTAAAAACTGAAGATGGCTGTCTACTTATTAATTCTCAAGCAGTTTTTTCTGTTCTAGCTCATAAACTGCACCAGCAACAAGCATAACAGGGTAAATATCTATTTAATTCCCTCACTGAACATCCCATTCAGCAGCATAGCATCAGCATGCTTCTCTTACGCACCTGTTCGCCTGTTCTAACTGCCGCACTTATGATGCCCTGCTCCTCGCAATTAGGATTCTGTTGATGCTTGCTCGGTAAAAAAAAGACTGCTTGACTTAAAAATGGCGTCCTAGGAGATAAAACACAGTCTTGTTCAATTATTTAAACGTCCTCAGGTTTTATGAGCGTAGTTTTAACCTCCAGTTATCCTGCATAGAAAAGAGGAAAGTTCTGCTCATTAGAGTTAATTCTCGTAGGGTTGAAGTTTGCCTGTGTTTGATATAAAAGAGGGGGGCAGGTGGGGGGTTATTATTTTCCCTACTGTGGAGGGATCGCTCATAAGAGTCTCAGAGACACACCTGATTAGAGAGCTAATTGGCTCTGGTGAGTTGAATGTTTATGATTAGCCTTTTGTCAGATAAAACACACTTTACATACTAACAATTTTGGGGGCAGGGTGAGGGGCAGGTTCTAAAAA
>CM059282.1:4649590-4677090 GCA_030347295.1 Setipinna tenuifilis | reverse complement strand
AGCAGCAACAGTAACCAACTCAAATGAAAATTCAGTTCATTAACAGGCAGCATATATAAGATGTGAGATCAATTTCATATTTTATACATTGTGTTAAATTAATGTTGGGTTCAGGTCTGAAAAGGATCTGCAGCGAGATGGTGTAAGTTTCAGATAGACAATGAGCACCCACTTATTTCTTTTTAGCTATTGGCTTGGCTATAAGGTACAGAGATATGTGTATGTGTGTGTCTGTGTGTGTACTGTATGTGTGTGTGATATACAGGTCCACATTGGCTTATGTTCACATTGGTCTGCACTCCCAGGTGCACGCCCAGGTCTTATGTTTTGGCCGAGGGGTCTGAGTGTGGGACTGTTTATTGGTGCATTAGTGTCAGTAAGATGAATGGCAGTAATGAAGATCTCCTCCCCTGCCACTGGAACCACAGCAAGGGCCAGTCTGTCCCCATAACTGTCACATAGAATAGATGGCACAATGGCAGCTCAGGGTTTCTAACTTTTTTACTCATTTCTCTCTTTTTTTTTTTTTTTACCCATATATATACACAGACACGCACGTGCACGTGCACACCCACATACACACACACACACACACACACACACAAGCACAAATCCGTGTGCACGCACGTACACGTACACACACACACACACACACACACCTGCAGAGAGCAACTTTGGCCTCCGGCTCTATCTAAAGCAGGGCTCTGCAGCTCTCCGAGCAGTACCAGTATCACTAGGAATCAAAGTAACAGTAACAGTTACAGTAGGGGTAACAGTAGCAGTAATAGGTACGGTAACAGTCACAGTAGCAGTAACTGTAACACTAATAGTAGCAATCAAAGTAGCAGTAACCCTAACACTAACAGTAGCAGTCAAAGTAGTAGTAATAGTAGTGGTAACAGTAACAGTAACCGTGTGTCGACACTGAAAGCAACTAAAGCTGTACAATCGCTAAAGAAGCTAAAAAGCATTGCTTTTCTTTGCTCTTGTCGCCCATGTTGCTTATGACATGAAACATTTGATCTACATACAGTACTCATTCAAAGGAGCCACAAGCTTGCAGCCAGTGCAACAGTCAGCTGTGTTGTTGCTTACTGCATACATAGCATACGTATGGTTCTGTAGTTTATTGAACGGCAACGATTTCATGCAATAACAGTTTAGAAGAGTAACATGCTAAAAGTTAAATTAGCACGCTAGCAACAGACTTCTCAAACATTTCATCAACTCAGCAGACCATCAAACAACACATTTTTCCGATTCTTTGCTGGTGATTTACACTCGAAACGCACCATAACTAATTTAAATTAAGTTCAGCTGTCTTCAACTGTTTTTGTTGCTCTAGTCAGCCAAACTTTGATGCTTGTTGCTTTTGATGCTCTTATTGCTATTGTCACTTCTGCTTATAGAAAGTGAATTACAGGATTAAGTGATTTTACAGCTTTAGTCACTTTGGTGTGTACAGTAGCAGCAGCAGTAACAGTAGCAGTACTAGTAACAGTAACAGTTATAGTAGCAGTAACATTACCAGTAACAGTAGCAGTAGAAGTGAACACAGCCACCATCTCTAGTCTGGCCCTTTCTCTCTCTTTCTTTCTCAAACACTGCTCCCCCAACACACACACACACACACACACACACACACACAGGGGAGAGTTACTCATAGCCACAGATAAGGTGTCAAAGCTGTCAGGAGATGGAAAGGTTAAAGCTGAAATATGTATGTGTGTATGGGTATGTGTGTTATGTATGTGCATGTGTGTGCACGTGTGTGTGAATGTGTATGTATGTACACGTCCCTGTATGACAGATACTAGAAAACGTGCTGTCAATACACAAGTGGATTTCTGCAACAAGAGTGCTTTGAGCAAAGTCACTTCCTCCATAGACATCATGTGACAGCTCCTACTCACCTGCAGTGCATAGATGTGTCAGTGTGAGAGGTTACAGGGAGCTGAGTAAGGGGGGGGCGGGTGGATTAGAGCAGGATGATGTAGAGGTCCCAGAGCTTCACAGGGGCCCACAGAGGACTATGATATGGTTGGTGTGGGGGGCCCAAAATTATTTTCTTTCAGGGGGCCTACAAGTTCTAGCAACGGCCCTGACTAAGACCTCATAACAAATATGTGTGAGTGTGTGTGCCTTTTCTGTTGCCAGTTCTCTCTCTCTGTCTGTCTCTCTGTCTGTCTCTCTCTCTCTGTCTGTCTGTCTGTCTGTCTCTCTCTCTCTCTCCTGTCACTATCTCACACTGTAAAGTGAACGTGACAGCTTGAAAGCGAGCGGTATGCGGAGACTTTGGAAAACAATGAATTCAAACAATGGGTTTCATTAACCTGAACAGCACTCATTACCCTGCATGGAGAAAGGACTCTGCCAGAGGCAGGCAGACAGTGCTAAACAGTCTGCTGCAGGCATCATTTAGGTGTCACCAAAGTTTAGTTGGACAAAACAAAATGGACGGGCCAAAACTTTGAGTGACGCTGGCACCAGAGCAAATTGAGGAAGCTGTGGAGTGCTGCTCTAGCCCCTGATGTTTAATGTTACTCCCTGGCGTTGTAAAATGAATGTGGCAGCTTGATTGCCGATGGTGTGCAGATGTAGACGAGACAATAAAGTGAAACAAAGGAGCTAAATGGGCTTTGTTAATCCGTCTGCCAAATGGACACAGACACACAGATAAACACGCACACACACACACACACACACACACACACACACACACACACACACACACACACACTCCTGAGCACACGTACGCACACACACACACACACGCACACACACACACATACAGTCACTTTCTTAGAAAAGTACGGTACATAGAGAGCACCAAGTTGGAAGTGGATTTTTAATTTTTTCCTGGAATTGTTTTACTGGTCAATTAGGACTCATGCACCAACATGCACCAGACAGATAACATGGAAAATAAAACACCACAGTTGACAGTTTGTGTTTAGAATTTGTGAATGTACTGTAATTACAATCATCAATTCATCAATATGACAGTACAGTATGCTGCCTTTCAGAACACATAGGCCAGTCAGCCCACTCTCTTTTCTCCTTTAGCATTTCTACATATTCTACATTTCATAACGATGTTAGCTTGTGATGATGTTTTAGTGTTAATGCTACAGGTGGAAAATTTGATCTCCGCTTGACTATGCATCCTGCGCAGATGATTAGAAATGGTGGAAAAGGGATCTTTAAGGGTTCTGGGGATTTGTGCGTTGCCCTAAAACAGGTTTGGAACAGAGTCATACGCTTCCCCTCTGATAACCTGCTCAAGTCTGTAATTGTAAGCGTGATCTCCAATTCTCACTGAGGATTTACATTTGCACTTGCATTTGTCTTCAGAGAAAGCCATGTGACCATAACTACGAGCAGCACAAATTCTGAGCATTAGGGGGCCGTGTCTATATAGTGCTTTTTTATGGCAGAAAAGCGGTGACTGGGTGCTGAGAAGCGCACCACACCAGCGTTTTTATGAAGCGGAGACGGCCAAGACCAGTTCCTCTTTCATGGTCATGGCCGTCAGGGTGATGACCCTTCCCTTTAGCTGATTGGCTATCTGGAAAAAAAGGCTGTAGTGATGTTGCTGAGTTTCACTGAAAAGTTCACAGATTTTCAACTTGAAGTGCTCGAAAAGTGCTCCCAAAAACAAGTGGAGCTCTAAAAAAAGAACTCTGTGCTGTATTGAGAAACATTTTCTTCCTGGAGGTGTAGACTGCTGCTTTTTAAAACGATTGGATCTGCCTTTACCCAATCGCTAACGTTTGGTCATGACATGCAATTAGCCTGCCTACACACTACAATTCAAAGCTAGCACACACAGTCGACGTCATTGCTCATAAACACTCCCTCTGTTCTCTGATTTGTTAGGCAAGATTTTGCCTAAGACAGTAAAACCTCAGTAAAACTTTTGCAAGTCAGTAAAACCTCAGCCAGACCCTCTGTACAAAATAAAAATGAAGTATGAAAGGCTGGTTTCCCAGGCTACTATCTGGCCTACACTAGGCATGAGTATTTTAAAAAGAGGCACAGTTTTCATAAACAACTTCATCATCTCTATGTTTATCTCCACAGTTTTATTTACTTGCATAACAACAATTTCTCCAAGGAACTGTGACAAAATGTCTCTGACATTTAAATTTTAATCTGAGGTCGCAAGAAAAAGAAGAAAAAGAAAACAATTACTGCCATATGACTCACTCTCAATACTGCCATCACTAAAATCATCTTATAGTGGTTGTGGGCGTACACAGACTCTCTCTCTCTCACACACACACACACACACACACACACACACACACACACACACACACACAAACACATATGTGCAATATATATATATATGATATGGCAGAGACAGAAAAGACAAACTACCCCAGTAAAAGTCTAAATTGCCATGGAGACATGAAGTACAATCACCACCCTAATCACGGGGGCTGACAGTCCAAGACCTCATGTTGTCTTTGTACAGTAGTAGTGTGTCAAGCTTGTGTAGCAGTGCAGGACTAACTCTAGTGCCAGTAGCAAACCACAGAGAGACTGATCATGTGGAACCCTCTCTCTGTTCCAGCTGACATGACCATGGCACTACAACACTACTATAATATATACAAGCAGCCCAGAGACCAGCTCAGCCCACTTCAAAACCAGCCACTGCTCGCAAGACATGACTCATGTCTCAAGTGGTCTAAGCAGGATACGTGTTAGCACATTTATCTCATAATTACTACCTGTTTATTCTATCTATTTATCTACTATCATTTTTTGAAGGAAATGAGGCAGAATAGAATATGATTTTGTGGGATACTGTGTGTAAATGGATAAAAGCACTGTTGGAATTATGCTGGAATTATAACGGCGGGTCTGCTTTGCTTTGCTCTCCCTACCTGTAATTAGCAACATTGTGCAAATGCAAATTAGCACATCAAATGTGCTATTCAAATCAGGTGGAAGTGGCAAGTCTTTAATCAAAATACTGTATCTGCTGCGATGTGATGTTCACTAATATATGGCATCTCTACATGAGAGTGAAGCCACAGGGTCTTTTCTTTTGAATGGGACACGTTAAAAACACTCTCTATAAATGGTTGTCTTGACATGGTGACTATGTTTTTAATAGTAACTGAGTAGACGTTAAGCTAATGTATGCCATTATCTTGAGTTAAATGCATCCAGTTGAGATACAAGAACACTGTAATGTAAGTCGTCAGGTAGACAGGGAACACCCAAAAGGATGAAAAATGTGTATCAAGTGAGGGCATTCAAAGGCCACCCAATTACAAGGCTTTGTGAACAAAAGTGTCAGTTTATTGATTTTAAAACTATAATAAGTGAATATAAGCATTGAAGGACACTGATTTATCTCCATGAGTGAATACTTTCACCTGGACAGCATAATGAGGTTATTTAATATATATATACATGATATATGTATATTTATCATAAATGCTGACACATGCATTGTTGCTTTATCAAATTCCACATCCCTTTACAATTAATGATGAGTCCCACACAATATCATTACTAACTTGCAAATGTGCTTTGCAGTATGTGAAATGTAAAGATGTCTGTAGGCTCAGTGATGCTGTATTAGCATTATAGATAACAATGGCCCTGCATAATTCCATGTTATGTTCTACAGAAGGTATGAAGGTGTGCTATGTATAATGCATGTGGGCCCCACAGACGGTGTCATTACCGCTCAATGGATTTTTTTCTTCATACATATAAGAGGGCACTGTTGTTCTTCTCAGAGCAGTGTTTGTGTGTGTGTGTGTGTGTGTGTGTGTGTGTGTGTGTGTGTGTGTGTGTGTTTGTAGCTACATATGTGGGGCACAAACAATGTCCCAACAAAGACAAAAAAACAGACAAAAGGTAATATGTGGGGAATACATTTTTAGTGGGAAAATGTGTGTGTGTTTGTGCACGTGTGTGTGTGTGTGTGTGTGTGTGTGCATGTATGTGCGCACGCTAGAGTGTGTGTGTGTGTGTGTGTGTTCACACTACATATAGGAGTTCACTGAGAGGCTGGTCACTCAGTCCTCGGGAGCTGAAGGCACAGCATTAATTAGACCTGAATCATCCTCAGCACTCACAGTCAGTCAGTACTGTAGGCGCCTTTTCCCAGCCAGATCACTGGTGTGCTTACACACAAAAACAACATTGCCCTCCCATGTTTTATTCAGTTTTATGAATCTAAACCAACCAAGCTGATTCAGGGAAATAATGAAACTTGAATTAATCATGAAATCGATGTGTACAAATAATGGTTGTGACTGGACTGCTGCTTGGAATTTTTGTTTTATTTGTGACCAAACAAATGTCAATCATCAGTGCATGGGCACTTTGTAGCTTTTAGCACCTTGCCAAAGGGGATGTGTGTGTGTGTGTGTGTGTGTGTGTGTAGCCTTGGCGATATCAAGAGTATAGATGTGATGCATTAGAAACAACAGAAGTAAACAAACTAACAAACTAACAATAATTTATACGGACTTAAATGCATTCATGTGATGTTCCCTAGCCTTTGTTCCTGCCTGAAAATAACATTACTGTTTAATGTCCACACATTTATTTATTTATTTTGCTGAAGGTTGTACATTAAACCTGCAGTTAGAATGCATCCCACAGAATGCTTCCCTATGTTAGTGTCATTCCCTGACAGCCTGTTATTCGTCATGTACCACAAGCAGGGTTCCATAGAGGACCATTAAAGTTCTTGTGAATTGTGGACATTTCGTTCTCTCTCTCTCTCTCGGTCTCACCCCCCTCTCCCCTAAGCCTTGTCAATGCTGGGCCCGCTGGAACCATATTTAAAGAGGAGCCGTGAATATGCCGTGGCTCACTTAATTAAAGTGCAGCCACTGATGTGAATGGCAATTAAGAAGAGCCTACAGAGAGAGAGAGAGGGAGAGAAAAAGAGAGAGAGAGAGAGAGAGAGAGAGAGAGAGAGAGAGAGAGAGAGACCCACTCGAGTGGAGGAGGCCGGCCTTTTGGTCCGTAAATAATCAGTGTGTGTGTCACTATTGTTCCCTGTCCAGTCCTGCTCTGGTCTAGATGAGGTACTCAGTTCCGCTTTAGTTTAGACCAGGTGTCACTATGCAGATTTCACATCTGAGGCAGATCTGATGAAGACAGGAGTATATCAGATCAGGGTGGGACTTACTGGAGCTATTTCCTGAAATTGTCTGACAGCTCCGGTACGTGCTGCAGGCTTAACTGGGCCCAGTGGAGGCTTAATTAAATCATACACGTGTCAAATGAAATAAGGACTGTGCTGGGTTAAAAAAAGCCTTTGGGAACACCAATTCAAGGACTACAACTGACTGACAGGCAAATGAACAGATGAAATGGACGACTGTACAATGTATGTTTTGAATGCATACAATGCCTCAGAGCTGTAGGGTGAAACCTTTGCTTGGTCATTTGGATGTAATATCCAATATTTTGGGATAGGGCCTATAGTATAGCTGAAATGCACTCTACCAAAACAAGATAACACAAATGAAGTTCCCTCTCTGCTCTATATCTGAGAGTCAAAATATGTGTATTGAATTTCCTACTGGAAAGACTTAGAAGGCAGCAATGAAAACACAAACTATTTGTTCCATGATAAGACTTTACCAGAAGAAAAATAGCACATTCAGGTGGAGTTTTTGGCACAGGCTCTGTCCTACATCTAGATCATTGAGACGAGAGCAGACCAGGCAGGAAGGAAGGTAAGGGGGACACACACGTCACACATGACAGAAATGTCAGCATCTAGAAAGCAGCAGAAAAGCGGTAAAAGACAAACATTTTTAAAGACAGGAAAGGCTATCTATTGGTCAGGTGTAATTGAATGAATGAATAAATGACTAACTGACTGAACAAATAAATGAATGGACGGATGTATGAATAAACGAGTAAATATGTAAAAAGTAAAATGAATGAATGAATGAATGAATGAATAAATAGCATAGCATTGCGGTCTGTCCCACAGAGCTCCTGCTGAAGCTTACTGGCTGGTCCTAATGTAAAATCATACACTGTCAGACTCTAACTCAACTCAACTGCCAGTCTTGTTGGCTGGTGATGAAGTTAGTGCTCTCATTCATCAACCAAGTGCTGCTCTCTCTCAGCTCACCTGGGGGAGGACAAGGCCACTGCTCAAAATGGATGAGATGACACACTCCCTCTCAGTTTACAAACACATACAGACACACCCCCACACACACACTCACTCAGACAAACTGTTTTGCCTGTCTCTTTTGTAGCACTCCTGCCTTCCTCTGCATACACAAACACACACACACACACGACAGAGCTGTTTTTAGAGCTTGGGGCACGATGACATCAGCAGAAGTCACGAGCCAACAAAGATGTAGGCGACAGTCCCTTCAGAGGATGTTTCCAGTGTCCTTTCCAATTAGAAGTATTAGATCATAACCATTTCTGCCCGCAGTCATGGCCGCTGCTTTCATTTTTGTAATGTTTGTGTGCTATTCTGTAACTGACAGCCATGAGTTTCACCTCTGGACTCTGGAGGTTGAGGGGCAACAGGAGAAGACTCAGCCTCTGGGGATGGTGGTGCTTTAGGGAGTGGGGGTGTCATCAACTGGACTTTGCTGTGTGTCATTGTTGCTGTCACATGTGCCCATGTCATGTCCCAACCCCCACCTTGTGTGTGCCTACTATATTTAGAAGTGATGCTGTATGCATCTGTCTAGGAATGTCTCCATGAATCTCAGCTACATGTTTGATTAGTATCACCGCTGTCTCATATATATTTTCTTTCATGTACTCTCTCTCACTCTCTCACTCTCTGGCTTTTTCCATCTCTCTGTTTCTCTTGTTTTCTCCATCTCATCTCTCTCTCTGGCTATTCCACCCCCCTCTTCCCACAATTCCAGGTTTCATCAGTCCTGCTTACAGACTGTAATGCTCTAGGATTTATTCTACAGCAGTGATGGTCTTGCAGAAGTTACTGGGTAAATGCTTAGGGCCATGTGTTGATAAATATGAACAGTCTGGCCAAAGTCTGGTTTGTTTAATCTGTTCACTTGGACAGCAATGGGTGGCCACTTCACTGGCATCATTTGTCACATCTGGGGGGATTGGGCATGTGGGATAGTGTTTGTCACTTTTAAAAGAGAGAGAGGGCTTTCACAGTCAAACAATTCATTTCTTTCGTGGGGTGTGTGTGTGGGGGGGTGACAACAACTGCCATGGCATCGTTGTTTATGGGACAAAAACGGCTGACTCTTTAAAATAAGTGGGAGGAGCCAGAAATACGCCCATTGACATCTGTTTCAAGTCAGCACTAGTGATTGCCAATGGCTGAGGGAGCAATAAAATTGAAAAAAAAAAAAAGGAAAAAAAATAAATAAAACCAAACAAAAAAAAACAATAAGTAATTTTTTGTGGAGTTCCATTTTATTCTATTTCGAAAACAAGGATAAGGTAAGTAATTGAAAATGGGAGTGTTCAGGTTGATAGATTAAACCCCCCCAGAAAAAGGACTGGCAAATGGTCTGAAAGAAGTCTGAGCTTAATCACAAAGAGAGATGTACAAGTACAAAACAAAATGTACTGCCACGAACCCCTCAGCTCCTCACTGATCACCGAGACATCACCGCACTGTGCCAAGCTTACACCAGTTCATTCAGAGCCTCTCAAAGAAATTTACCAAAAGTAATACTAAAATATAAACTTTAATAAATAATACTAGAAACTGTTAAGAAAAACCTTCACTGACAAATACTAAGATGTGAATTTAACAAAAATGTTGAAAGACTGAGATTTGAAGTAAAAACAGCAATGACCTTCGATGTCTACAATAATGTCTGTGACACAGACAGTGATGTTGTTATGGCCCTTTAGGCCTTGTGCTCTTTCTGTGCCTGATTGATTAACTACCTGCAGGTTACTATGGTGCTGAATGTCCCTAATTGCTGATGAGCTGTGAGTTTAAAGGCCTTTAAAAGGCTGCTACCTCCCGAATTGTGGGGCCATCATTTTAACAGCAACACAGCACTCAGAACATCTCAAAGTCGAAGTCAAAGTCAAAGTCAGCTTAATTGTCAAAAGCCATATGTACAGGTTGTACACAGGATTTGAAATCGCAGCACTCCCTAGTCCCACAGTGAACATTAAACATCTTATAAACATGACAATAAAACATAACAATAACAAAATATAACAATATAAACATAGCAAAAAGTACAATAAGACTTGTATAAAATACAAATAAAAAAATAAAACACTGATGATTGACTTTAACCTTTTCTTATAGTGTTTGTTTCATTTGGAATTTAGTTAAATAATACATTTTGTTAAAAATTAGATGTTTTTGCGGTCTTGGCACAGGGTCATAATAGATGTGGACAGGAATAAAGAGTGAGAGGAAAGAAAATAATGCAGACTTCTGAGTGCTTGACCCTGGAAGGAGATAACTCTAATCACACATCAACATATTATATTCCACTAGCATTCTGCCAAAATAGGTAATATATTAAAAAAAAAACTTACCATGGCCTCTGGGATTGGAGTCTTTAAAATTACTCAGGCTAGGCATCAGGGAAGAAGAACAAGCGCCTAACAGGCTGTTTAAACAAGGAAAAAATACCATATTTTATTGTGACCTCCATGGGTGAACAGAAAAAAAAAACAATTCCAAAACTGTTAATGACTGTTTCATTTAATACCTAATGAAAGCAGAACGATATCCATCTGTGACCTTTTGGCAGCACACGATCGTAAGTGATTCCAGAGGCCGTTGTTGGAAGGTTCGGCCGGTGGTGTGTCAGCGTCTCTGGGGCTGTGACATTCAGACGAGCGATGAGCAGCCGGTGTTCCTGATGGACGCCTGACATTTTTGTTTCCTTTTTTTCCTTTTTGCCACACACACAGGCCTACACACACACACACACACACAGGCCCTCACACACACACACACACACACACACACAGGCCAGCACACACACAGACATACACACAAAAACTGTTCTACTACCAAACACACACACACACACACACACAAACAGAAAATCTGTCCAACCACCAAACATGGACACGCACACACAGACAAAGTACATCTTGCCCCCAAGAGATGTGGCCTCCTCTGGGCCCCTTGTGGAGCAGATGGTGTCGTGTTTTTACACATCAGCCGGGTTCAGTGCCGTGATTTAGGGTTCAGTGCCGTGATTCAGTGTCCAGTAACGAGATTCAGTGTTATTAAAGGTCAAGCGTGCCATAGCTCCGAGTGAGGGCATCCGTGTGGAGAGTGAATGCTTGTGCTTTTAGACCAGACAGCAGAGGCGGACATCCCAGGTTCAGAAAGTAAAAGTCCTGCCCCATATTTGTTCCAGCCAATTCTCTTAGCCAGCCGATCCTAATTGGCACCACTCTTCAGCCAGGTAGATGAGCTAGTTAGTGAAGTGAAGTCACCTGTGTTAAGAACATATAGCAGAAGTAATATGTACTGTATAGCAACTTTTACTTACTCAATCCGGTTTGTCGGCCTCTGCCAGTCGTACAGCCAGACACACACAGGAGTCCTTCTCTATGCCAACTGCCATCTGTTTTTATTACATCTATAAATACACAAATAAACTGAATATTTTGCTTAAACTGTCGAGAGATCCTACCCTTTAAGGAATCATAGAAGAATGTCCTGTTCTTAACACACACACACAGGCTCTCTTCAGTCAGGAGGAAACAATCACACGCTCTACTGATTTGGCATTGTAGCTCAGGGCTTTGGGAACACACATATAGCATCTGCAACTACTGACCTTCTCCTGCGTTTGATAGGAGGTGTGTGTGTGCGTGTGTGTGTGTTATTAAATATGTGTGTTTCTAAGTGTGTTTAGAAACGTGCAATCTTTGAGTACATGTTATTGTGTATGTGGAGCTGAATTCAGGTGTGAATATGCATTATAATATTCAAATTATAATGTCAGTATTCTGGTGTGTGTGTGTGTGTGTGTGAGAGTGAGAGAGAGAGAGAGAGAGAGTGTGTGTGTGTATGTGAGTGTGTGTGCGTGTGCGCATCTGGGTGGAAGGGTAGCTGTCATGTCAGTAAGATTGACAGGCGTAGATTTGCCGAGATGTGCGGTGCCCTTCAGAGCCAAGAGTCTTCCTCTGACCCTCACAGCTTAACAAATGAGTGTCAAACTGCTGACAACACTGACCTCTATCTCTCTTCCTTTCTTCTTCCTCCTCTCTTTCCCTCTCTCCCTCTTTATCTGTCTCTTCTCACTAGCAGATACATGTAAACTCATAATGGCCAGCTTGGCATTTGTATGGTTTGGCATTTGGCTGGATGAAAACAATACATCACTTTGTATTTACTTTGTGAGGGGGAAATCCAATGAAGCTTATCTGACAGTTTTGTTTTCCCTTAATTACAATGTCTGACCCCAGCACTGACTCTATAAACTTACACAGTAAATGTTTCTCTTCATCACAACTGACAAAGAGGAATTACATTTCACCTTTACATGGCAGGAAACACATATTCTTTGATAGATCACAAATAAACTCCGCTGTTCAAAAGTCAGGCATTATTGTTGAATGCAAAACCTGAGTTGTACAATTTGTTTTTTATTCTTTTTTTTAGAAGAGAGAATGTAATTCTAATTGCATAATAACTCTCTTTAACATCTGTGAGAAGCTGCTTACACCTATAGCACTCAGACTGGCCCCGTTGTTAATACTTCACTAACCAGGGGACAAGCAGCAAATACAAAGCTCTGTTGTTTTTAGACACAGAAACGAAAATAAGAGTGTATTTGTAAGTGGAGTACTCTTTCATTGTGTGTGTTTGTATGTGTGTATGAGACAGAGAGAGAGAGAGAGAGAGAGAGAGATACAGATAGAGAGAGAGAGAGAGAGAGAGAGAGAGAGAGAGAAAGAGATACAGATAGAGAGAGAGAGAGAGGGGGGGATAGAGCACAAAGGTGTTTGTTTCATAGAGCAATAGCATGCCTCGAGGTAGGATTACATGATGGCTTATCGATCACCTCGCCTCTCCCCCATTCGTCTCCAGACCCGGGGCAATCCGCAGGCCAATTTAAACCCCTGCTCCCCACCCCCTCACCAGGGGTCAAAGGGACACCACTCTGGGTGACACCACCACCCTCTTTGTCCCCCCAGACAACCCCCCCCCCCTTACCCATACCCTTCCTGAGCTTATACAGGGTGGACCAAAAATACGAGACACATTTTAAATGCTTATATCTTGGAATCTAAAAATGATGGCGAGTAAGAAATATATTCATTGGAAAGCTGACATTCAGGAGTTTTTCATACATAGGACACCACTCTGGAAGTCCTCTAAAATATAGGGGTAGTTTTGAAAAAAAAAAACAGCCACAAACATTTCAAACTATAGAAGAAGAGGTCATGAAACATTGTCAACAGAAACATTTACCAGTCAAAGTAAGTGAAATATAGGGAAACTGTCAATCCTCTGTGCGAGGAACCTCAACGGTGGCAGCAGAATGGAATTCTGGGCAGGCCAGAGCTAGCGCTTATTATAGAATTCCATTCTACAGCCGTCCACCTGTTATTTGCTTCCAGAGTGGTGTCCAGAAAAAATTAACCTATGGAGCAGAAACTCCAACGAATATATATGTGTTACTATCAGTTTTAGATTGCGAGATATAAACATGTAAAATGTGCCCCATGTTGGCCCACTCTGTATATGTGTGGCTTTTTGCTCACAGCTTCAGTTTCTCTCTGCCTCTGCTGCTGATCAGATAACAGGCTGGGATATTATTAGATAAGCTATCTGCGGGAAAAAGAACTCAACACTAATTAGTAGAGGATCACCTCCCTTTTGTAGTTTACAAATGCCTTATGTGTTTCTCAGCCATTAAAAGTACAAACAAGCTTTGCATCCGGAGTGCTACAGACTTCTGGATTTATTGTAATTGTTACACATTGCTTTGTTACTGAGTTGCATTTGCTTTTGTGATTAAAACCTCTTGGCTCAGACAAACATAAAGTTTTTTCTTTGTATGCTTTGTCCGCTGGGAGGGTGTTTAAGCATATGTACAATATAAAGAAGTACTAAACATTGTAGCAAACTATTATATTTGCATAAAAAAGCCTCACTATATATTTTAAGATCTCATGTGGTCCCACCTAAAAAGCAGCTAGTGCATAAAACGTACCTACTGCTATTCTTTCACCCACATATTATGCTACCCTATTAAAAAAAATAAAACACGACTGTCAGCCATTGAAAAGCTTTTGCATACTGTAATGTAGCCTTTGCTACTTTTAGGCTGGTAGCCCAGCACATTTATTCATGAAAGTATATGTCATATTTAAAAATAACATGTTCTCTTCAGATTAATATTATTTAGCGTGCCTGGAGAAGAACAGAAAACAGGGGTGTTTTTGCATACCCCACCCCACAAGTCTGCCTAAGACAGTTGGTATATGGGGTCTTCCTAAGACAGTTGGTATATGAGGTCTGCCTAAGACGGTTGGTATTGGGGTCTGGCTAGGACGGTTGGTATATGAGGTGCTCCTAGGACAGTTGGTATATAGAGTCTGCTCTGTCCAGTTCAACCTTGTTGTTTACCTGAGCAGTCAGCACCATGTTAGTCAGGTTAATTGGGTTGAAATCTATTTTAAATTAAGGGATGCAGCAAAGGACAGGAGAAGGATGAGTGGACCAATCTGCCTCTGTCATTACTCCCCTTTGCCCATTTCATTCCTATTACCTCAAACAGTTTGGGATCGATACAGAGAGCTGCTATTGCCCCTTAAAAATAAAGAAGACGCCTCTGGCCATCAGCTGGAAAGGTTCTTGACTAAACAGAGTGTCAATCAAAGCTCCACAATTTGCCCGCCCCCATCCACCATCATTTTTTTTTTTTTAAATGTCAGAGCATGTGTATGGAAACACGCTTAAAAAGTCTGTAATGATAGAATTTTCAGAAATGAATATTTGAGAAATTAATGTCATACGTTTTTTTCAAATGAATTCCATAATTAAGCTGCAGTCTGACAGCAGCATGATGTAGAGAGGGGGGGTGAGAAAGAGAGAGAGACAGAGGGGTAGGGGGGTGGGACTTGATTAGTCTTTAATCATCTCAATTATGACTAATTAGTCATCTCAGATTATTTCCCATAAATTAAGCGCAATTATTTAGATGAACTGTTAGACTGATCATCACAATAAAAAAAAAAAAGATTGCCAATTGTCTTCTTCAGAGCAGTCCCCAAACATGCAATTTACCGCAAGATAATGAGCTTTCTCTGTTCCTGACAGGGCTAACGTTAACAGCTCATTAGGTTTCAGGATTAACAGGTCAATTGATTTTGTCATATTGATGCATTAGGTTATGCTAAACAGGAGCGTAAAAACAGGACAGCTCAGTCAAACATGCGCTTGTTACCTTTGAGTTGAATCCCTAAGCCCACTATCCTAAAGCCCACCATCAGTAATACCCAAACGAGAGAACACAACAGCTTCCCCCGTGAACATGCATTTGGTAAACATTTAGCGACTGTGGAGATGAGAAGCCGGTGCTGCCCTTTATGTGATAAAACAGCATGCAATATTGAGCAGCCGCTGTGCAGGTGAAGTGGCACTTTAATGATGGCATTCATTATTCAAGCACGGCGTCTTGCAGATGGCTTAGAAAAGAAAGAGCAGTCGAGTGGGAGGGGAGAGGAGAGGAGAGGAAGCAACCGCTAGCGAAGGCTCCAGTAGTCAGCGACTCCCCTTTCACGTCCTCTGTTTACACTGGCTGGGTGATAAAACTTGTGCCACACCCTGTTGACACAAGCGGTTTGCGTTCCTTGACGTGTGTATTAATGAGGCCATAACTTTTAATGGACACAGCAAACGCTCAGAATTTTATTTACAAAATGTATTTACATAGCTCAGCTGCACAATGCACGACAGACAGCAACCGACATTCAGGCAGCTGTGCAAATAGACTTAAGGAGAGATAAGTGGAGAGTGGTTTTAAAGGTGATTGTTTTACTCCCAACACATTGTCTAAAATAACAAGCACACAAAGAGGTGTTAAAACACACCGTACTGGGCATGCAGACAGTCTCAGTGCAAATAAATTACCCACGCCACACACGCTCAAACACAAACACACACACACACACACACACACACACACACACACACACACACACACACACACACACACACACACACACACACACACACACACACACACACAATAATTTATGATAAATAGCACACCTGGTTCAGCCTCATAGGATGTGACGTGAAAAATCTGTCATGATGTCCATTTGATGGACTACACTGCATTGTTCAGAGTCAAAAAGATTCTGACTGGCTAAGAAACATGAGGCGCTGGGATTGTTCTTCAACTGTGAGGATGACTAAGAGTTTCTACCAGGAGACTCGCAGGAGTTCAGATACGGGTTCTGAATCCAGAGCTCATGGAAGGTTCTAAGAGGTTCCCCCTCAGCTGTGAGTGTGCAGGAGGCTCCTCATGTCGGAGAGAACCATGGCTCTGTAGCGGCGCTCCAGTCCCTCCATGAACTCCAGGTAGCTGCTCACCTTGAAGCCTGATATGGGCTCCTCCTGCAGAACACAAAGGAACCACACCCCATGAGCACATCTTTTACACACATGCACACACACACACACACACACACACACACACACACACACACACACTTATGCATGATTGTAGCACAGACACAGGCAGAGAGGTAGAGGTCAGTGTTGTCAGCAGTTTGACACTCATTTGTTAAGCTGTGAGGGTCAGGAGAAGACTCTTGGCTCTGAAGGGCACCGCACATCTCGGCAAATGTACGCCTGTCAATCTTACTGACATGACAGCTAGCCTCCAACACAGATGCGCATGCACACACTCAGACACACACACACATTCTTTCTAATTCATTCTTTATAACTTTCTTTATCCACTTACACACTCATCTACTCATCTACACATAAACCCAACCTTATTAGTACTCTTAGCCTGAGTAACCTTGGCTTGGCAGGTATTGCATCTGTGCAAAAAACAGATACAGTCCTGACTTACTAGGACTCGACCAAGCTATCTTCCATTAGGGGCCTAAAAGTTCTTATTTGTTTTCACTTTAGCGGTCTTTGATAGTAAAACTTTCTGTGTTCTCAACAAACCTGTACATATTGACTTTAATTCTGTACATTATGCAAGTCGATAACGCATGACATTAGGATTCTTGTGTTCATTGAGGACGCTTAAATGAATAGAAGAGAACAGCTGTAAGGAGGTATATTAACTCAATTACGGCTGCAGGTTGACATCAGTTCATTCACAATCAGAGCCGACAGCATCAATACCAGTGATGAAAACGACACAAGTTGCACATTCAGCAACTGTTTACTACAGTAAATGAGAAACCAATGTCATTGGTTTCTCTTTTATCTCTCTCTCTCTCTTTCACTTTCCTTCTCTTTTATGTGTGTGTGTGTGTGTGTGTGAGTGTGCGTGCCTGTGTGTGTTGGGGTTTAGTTGAACACTCTTCAAGACAACCTGTTCACATTTTGGGGGTGAGGTTAGGCATGAAACCCACCACCAGCAGGGTCACTAGACAAAGGCAATTGTACAGTCTATTGGGGCCGAAAACTGTATTGTCACTACTGTAGTTTAAGGTTTGCCCTTGGGGAAGGGGGGCTGTACTAGCATTGGGGGGCCTGTACTAGCCTGGGTGGCCCAAGCCTATGTTGCCCGTGTTGGCTTTCAATCAGCTATGCCTCTCCCACTAAGTTTCAGCTGTTTTTAATGTCTGCAGCAAATGAGGTTTGCAGCAGATGAGTCCAAGACTAATTTCCCTTTGGCACAATAACATATATTCGTAGTATCGTTAACTTGCAGGGATTCCTTTTCAGTCGGCATGCAAGCTTAGCGTAAACAAACTCTGAGCTGCCCTGCGTTTGAATCACTGATCAGCTCTGAGACCTGCCGTTATGAGGCAATAGTTTACACAATCAGAATTGATATTGGTTGTGTTTAATCATAAATTTTTCCAGTTGTTGCCTCCAGAACATATCGCCAAGGCTGTGAAGCCTAACCAGCCTAACCAAACACAGTGATGAAAAGAGGCCCAAATATTGCAACTTTTGTTGTACTTTTTTGCGTTTGTGGCCAATGAGGCAACTGCTGTAGCTTGGCATGTAATGCATTTTTAATTGGCAGAAATAAACAAGCAGTGATCAGAGAGCTGGTGTGGAGATGTAGAAGGAGCACATGAGGTCACCCTGGCAGCCTCTCAAGCCTGTCTCACATCATATCTCACTGCTGCATTTCAACACTTAGCCTGTCACACACAAACACACACACACACACACACACACACACACACACACACACATACACGCACGCACGCACACACACACACACACACACACACACACACACAGTCACTCAATCACTCACTCACTCACACACACACACACACACACACACACACACACACACATTCATGCACAGCCACACACACTCACTCCCACACTTACTCACACACACACACACACACACACACACACACACACACACACACACGCACACACACACACACATTCATGCACCGCCACAGACACACACACACATTCATGCACAGCCACACACACTCACACACACACGCGCACACACACACACACACACACACACTGAGCAATAATGTGCACCAATGTGTGAAGGATGCACACAACAGGTTTGCTTGTGAGAGTAAGGCTCCAGCAGTACGCATTCAGAGCGTGACGTCTACGATGCCTTACACACACACATTGTTGCCACCATGTTGAGCGTCGTTACATTACCGTATGCTGTGCATTACATAGACTTTAGATTTCCACATCCATTTACCTGGATAATGCAGTAAATACTGTAAAGAGAGAAAAAAAATTTAGCCTGACAGAGAGAGAAGACGAAGTATCTGTTTTTTTTTTTTTTTTTGAAAGCTGCTAAGGGAATTTGGAAACTTTCATCAACCTCCCCCATCTCAAAGGAAATCACTTCCACATTACGAAGTGAAGGTAGAGACCATTAGGCAGTGCTTTAGCGGAAACACTTTCCCTGATGATAAACCCACTAAAGACACAAGCACGAGGGTGTGTGTGTGTGTGTGTGTGTGTGTGTGTGTGTGTGGGGGGGGGGTTCTTTTTTTCCTGACATGCCTTTGTATGGCATCTCTGAATGTGCAGAGCTGGCTGAAAAAAATGAAAAGGAAAAAAAAAAAGCTATGAAAGTATTGTGCAGTGACAAGCAATTACGCTTTGCGCTTTGTGGACCAAAGACGGGGAGCACAATTCAGACTGTTTTGCTTCATGTTGACGGAACAGAGACAAAAGAGACTCGTGTAATCTCTCTTCTTATTTCAGGGCCATAGCAGAACAACAGCCACACGCATTTTCCATTTGACTCATTCATTTAGATGAAGACAGATAACAGTATTTTAATCTGCGGGGGAAAAAGCTGCTTGCTTGGTTTGTGACAATTGTATAAAGCTTGTCAGAAACTTTTTGGTAAATTTCAGGCAATTTGGGTAAGAACAGGAAAGTAATAATAAGTTGTAACAAATGAACATGCACACACACACACGCATACAAGCACACACACACACACAACCATAAATCATTTGTAATATGCACCTTCAATGCGAGGCCTGCAGATATTTTTATACACTAGCTGTCACACTGATATACACACAACAGAAAAAACAAAAATGCAACTCAACATCCCAACATCCATAGTGCATAAACACACGTGCACATTTGGGAAAGTGTGTCCAATGAGTGCGTGTATTTGTCTTTGGGCCTACCTTTATTAAGGTTTGTCTGTGAGCCTACATTTGTTCTTTTTGTATATGTCTATAGCGCCACCCTACCCCCTTTTATTCTTATATTTTACTTGCACTATTATTTATGTTATCCTATGTTGTTCACGTTCCACATGCATGTCTGCACTGAAGAGGGAGATGCTTTTAATCTCATTTTACTTGTGTATAGTGACAATAAAAGACATTTTCTATTCTATTCTATTCTATTCTATTGTAAGACCTGTGTGCACATGAGTGTGTGTATTTGTCTATGGGCCTACCTTTAGAAGGAGCTGTGTGCATATATGTGTGTGTGTGTGTATTTGTCTGTGGTGGCCCTACCTTTAGGAAGACCTATGTGCACAACATGAGTGTGTGTATTTGTCTGTGGTAGGCCTACTTTTAAAAGGAGCTGTGTGCACATGAGTATGTGTGTTTATTCTACCTTTAGGAAGAGCTGCCTGCACAACATGAGTGTGCGTGTTTGTCGGTGGCGTGCCTACCTTTAGGAAGAGTTGTGTGCATAACAGGAGTGTGTGTTTCTCTGTGGTGGGCCTACCTTTAAAAGAAGCCGTGTGCACATGAGTGTGTGTGTTTATCTGTGGGGTGCCTAGCTTTAGCAAGACCTGTGTGCACAACATGAGTGTGTGTGTTTGCCCTACCTTTAGAAAGACCTGTGCGCACAACATGAGTGTGCGTGTTTGTCGGTGGCGTGCCTACCTTTAGGAAGAGCTGTAGGTCCTGCGTCTGTGCGTGCGACAGGATGTCCTGCTGAAGGTGTTTGAGGACAGCGATGCACATGTACACCTGGTAGTCGGGCCCCAGCACCACACACGTGCACAGGTAGTGGCAGATCTCAGGCCAGTCCAGGTAGTTCCAGAAGCACTGACCCAACCACTGCACACACATCTGAGAGAGAGCAAGGGAGGGAGGGAGAGAGAGAAAGAGGGTGGTGTGGGGCTTGATTAGTCTTTAATCATCTCAATTATGACAGTCATCGAGACAGAGAAAGAATGGGAAAGAGAAAAAAAGAGTGAAAAGAAGATGTTTAAAGTTTATTGTATTCTCTATATTTTAACGGTCTAGTAATATTATATTGTAGCTTTTACAGCCATGCCAATGAAGCCCATTGAAATTGAATTTAGGAGAGAGAGAGAGATAAAGAAAGGGAGAGAGAGAGAGACAGAGATAGAGACAGAGAAAAGGGGAGGTAAGACAGAGAGAGCGAAAGAGAGAGAGTGAGAGAAAGACAGTGAGAGAGAGGGGGGTGGGTAAGACAGAGATAGCAAGAGATGAGAGGGAGAAAGAGAAAGAGAGGGAGAGAAAGACAGTAAGAGAGAGAGAGAGAGAGAGAGAAGTTAAAGTGTAAAATCCCTTTGCAGTCGGACCTATGCATTTTTAAAATCCAATCAGCATTAACCCATTGGGAGAGAAACCCCTAAAGCTTCCACAGCCATCCCCCACCCAACCACCAACACACACACACACACACCCACCCACACACACACACTCAAGCATGAACACATGATTCAAGTGGTTAGTGCTCTGGGGATCATCTAACACAAGCACCTTATCACCTCGTCACCACATTAATCTCACTGTCACACCAAAGCAGCCTTATGGCCAGTTTTAAACACAAAATGTGACTTAAAAGAGACAACATTTTTGCCTGCTGGGCTGTCACAAAGTTGTCGTGTACATAAAATAATTAAAACTGCACAAGTGTTGTCATGTACATGTTGTGTTCTGGAGTGTTTCCTTGGTCAAGTTGGCATGCTTTTTCCCCCTATTTTTTTGTGATGGGTGCGGGACTATGCAAGCCTCCAGCATCAACGTCAGTTGACAAAACCCATGACATACACACTCTGTCACATGTCCTGCATCAAAGGTGCCGTTTAATATAACAAAGCCTGCATATAGGCTGGGTCGGGGTGAGAGGGCATGGCTCCATCTCACCATAGAGACCCTCTGACAACAGTTGCCATGGCGATGAATTCCACACCTGACCAGGGCCACATCCACAGAGGTAGAGGCCACCTGAGGGTAAGCCTATGCTGGTCATGTGACCTCTGACCCCTCTGACCCTCCCTGTCCATGCTGCTAGAGCTTCCTTCACCCTGTGGGTAATGATAGCGCTGCTGCTTTGTTCTTTACTCTGATATCTCCTAGAACCTTCTCTCTCTCTCTCTCTCTCTCTCTCCGCAGACCCAGGTCTCTGGGGTACCAAACATGCACCCTGACTGCAACGCCAAAGAGCCAGGCTAGTTCGGAAAGGCAGTCAGAGCACATCCTCAACTGTAGTGATGGCACTCCAGCACACTACCCTCTGCACTTTGGGAAACGCACCCATGCGCTTCAGACACATTCTGATGTCCCTTACACATCTCCCAGCATACTGCTCTCATCCCAGGATGCCCCACATACTCATGCTTCACCCATAACTTGGGTGTCCCTCATATGGCTCACACAGTAGGTGTGCCTCCTAATGCATCTCGACAACCATCCCTCTTCTGACACCAATTGTTGAGAAGGGCGAGAGCAATCACCCCATCCAGCCTCAAACCCAGGTCTCGAGGATACCAAGCATGCACTGTCATCACAACGCCAAAGGGCCAGGCTCATTGGAATGGCAGTCAGAGCACACGTTTAACTGTAGTGACGGCACTCTATCACAGCACTGCTGCTCTGTTCTAAACCCTGAGTTGTCCTTCAGCCTTCTCCTGCCCTCCTCTCCTCTTATCTCTCACAGTCACCGTAACAATCCTGAGCGTCCGTCATTGTGCCTCTATTACTCCCCATTCTGATGAATGCAAACCTGCCTCCCGTGAGAGTCCAGGCTCCCTTATCTGTCAGTCTCCTTTCAAACAGCATTAGGATCCCATTTCTTTGAAAGCCCGCCAAGGCCAGCTGAGTGTCATGAATGTCACAACATGAATGAATGAATGAATGAATAAATAAAGCCCTTGGGCTTTGGTGAGGTAGGAGTGTAAACAGCCTGGGGTTTAACTGACATATACTATTCGTAGATGCATCTTCAGCATAGGACATGTAGGGAGTGCCAGTGCACTTGAGAACTGCATGTAGACTTACAGAGGAGTTGCCCAATCAAAGGCACGTTCTGTCAGTAAATGAAGGGAAAATAAAAACAGACAATAGTATTACTACAAATAGTATTATAGGATATAGGGGTATACTGACTTCCAAATGTACATTATCCATTTGTTACAGAAAACAGTCAGACACACATTTTCCAGCCTTTGGCATTTCTGAAGGCTCAGGCAATTCTTAAGTGTAAACTTGGAGATATATACATCAGTGTAAGATGATACTTTTTCCCAATAGTGCAATTTACGATCCAAGAGTAAAGCATTTAACAAATTAAAGAACCTCTTAATTCTGAAAACAGCTTAGACACCAACAATTACACCAGTGTGCTTGAAAGGACAACAATCCGCGGAGTTATAAATCTCTTCAACATCTGCCTTTAGTAAAAAGACACACACCTTTTTCTCTAAAGTCTGTGTGCTGCACTAAGGAACAGGCCTATACAGTGCAGAAGATAAAGTCCGCAACAACAGTAATGTCCTCCTAACAACCTTTTAACACGGACGTTTAGGGCGTTAGGGCTTCATCAGACATGTCATGTTAAAAGATAAAACCAAAACGACTGTTGGGAGCATATTACTCGAGTTGCAGACTTTATCTTCTTTGCCTGGCCAATTTCAGAGAGTATTTCAGACAATTCTGACCTAGAGCAAAACTAACTGGGAATTACCCTGCAATATTCATGATTAATTTTATAGGACACCCCCAGACTCAGATTTAAATATTATTCACATGAGTAGTGGTAGTTTATCTGTTTCATATTTCATTTAGCATATATGTGATGTCCCTCTTTTGAAGGCCTGGTGGAGTACCTAATAAAAAATACACTCTGCTGGATTTGGATTTCTTGGGCACTTCTCTGGACTTTGAGCAGGAACACTTTTAAGTACTTTTGAAATAACTATTTTTTGCATCAGATCAAATGTGAGCCACAGCAGTATGTTTTGTCAGTGACGTGCCATCAGTATGGCAACACCACCTCATGCAGGTCCATAAAATGGAACGTCTGTTGTTTTTTTTATCCGTTATCTGTTACCTGCTAAGTGTGACTACAGATGAGAAATAGCACAAGGCTAAAACTGCTGCGATGAATCGATATGCTTTACATTCATGTTTAATTGCCCACTGTCCTTACTAAATCAAGTAAAACTGGAACTCAAGCAATTCTCCCTGTGCTAAGCCTCGACCGCCCTAGCTACTACGTCTGTCAGACCCCGATTCCAACAACGGAATGTAACTTAACAATTTAAGTTACGTTTTCACTGAAGCACCTAAACATATTATTCCCAGTTTAGATCTTTACATTTCGTTTTACGTGTGACAATGACCATAAAGTGCTCACACTTAGTGCACTGTTCATTGTATCTATAAAAAAATGTAAGTACCTCTGGAATTACTTAAAAAGATACAATTAATAAATACAGTTTCTGGGAAATGAGTAAAATATTAAAGAAAAGAAGGCTGAAGGTTTTTATTCATTTTGCTGATGCTAAGTTGCTAGTAAGGTCGTTAATATTGCTTCATCAACACCCTGCATTTTCCCTCTTAAGTTTGAGTCTTTAGGAATGAAACAAAACTCACTCACCCCTCTAAAGTCTTTGGATACCCGTTATCTGAATAGCACACCTTATACACAGTGATGGGCAATCCTGAATCCAACAGCTACAATCCACTACCACATATTTGTTCAAGCCAATAACCAAACCAAAAGGGATTCCAATTAGAGGAAATTAGTGCTGCTATCTAAATAGATAGACTTTATACGCACAGCATTTCTGTACTTGGAAGTTTAGCAGGTCTACAGCAATGGTTGCTAAGTTACTATTGGTCAGTTGCCGATTTTTGGGAGGGGCTTAGCGAAGGGTCACTTTGCTCCAGTGAGTAAGAAAAGTTAGTGGTGATTAGTAATCCATTGAGGAAAAGAAAACTTGTCTTAAAATTTCAGCAGCAAGGATTGTGCTTGTGAAGAGGGTCTGCCTCAACCATATAAGCAGCACCATGGGCAGCTGCCACAGTAGCTCCTCCAGGCCCTTGATGAGCCATGCCAACTGTTTCATGCCCGCAAGTAACAAGCACTAATCAAGAAGCAAGAAGCAAGAAGCACTCCTTTAAGGTTCTTTATCCACTCCCAAACAGCTCTCTTAGTAATACTACTTCAAGCTCTCTGAGTAATACACTTCGCTGCATGGTAGCAAATGATGCCATTTTAGTGTATTTCAGTGCATCTCAAATAGTCCCTGTCATGAGTATAGCTGTCAGAATGTTTACAAGACTGAGTGAGGTTGGAACTGAGAATACAGAAGAGAAAGTGGTGAAAAAATATGCTTGCATTTTGGGAAAAAAATGCCTTCAAGGACTCCTGTATGTTTAAGAAATTCTAGTAATGGCACTGCAAGGGTAGTGTGTACAGAAAGAAACACACACACACACACCCACCCACACACACACACACACACACACACACACACACGTACGTATGCACACACTCACACACATACACAATTTGGTGTTTGTGTACACTGTATAGTGTAATGTGTACGCAATATACATATACACATTCACGTACAAATTGTCAGTGCGCGCGCACACACACACACACACACACACACACACACACACACAGGTTGTGTACCTGCGAGGGGGTGAACCCTGACATGCGGAAGGCGGAGCAGACCAGGGGTACTTCGGCCTTCAGCAGGAGCTCCACGTAGTGCGCCGTGCACCAGTACACCGCTGGGACGCCACACTGGGCCAGCTCCACTGGTAGGTGCACCTAAAACACACACACACACACACACACACACACACACACACAAGGAGAAAAATAAATGGAGGGCACAAATGCACAAACACACACATACACACACACTCACACAGAAATGAATGAACAGTACGTACACACACACATACATGCACGCACGCACACACACACACGTACACACACGCACGCACACACACACATACATCCACATCCACATCCACACTCACCCACACACACACACAACACAAACAGAATGCAGAGTACACACACATACACAGCTGTCAGCATAACTTTTCATAACAGGAAATGCATATTCAGATGGGCGGCATTGGGGGTTGGGACCTACAGGAGAACCTACAGAATATTTGCTTGCATCCGCCAAAACCCTTAAACGGCTGTGAAATAGCTTTGAACCATCTCCTGCAAACTAAATCACTCTTTTTTTGCATTTCAACAGAACGCCCAACCCTTCTCTCACTTTCTCTCTCTCCGCCTTTTTTAAACACCCTCTTTAAAATTCTTCATCCACGCGTCTGAAAATACTGTGGCAGACCATCTGAAATCATGAAAGGGCAGCTAAGGAAGTGGTGTGTGTGTGTGAGTTTGTGTTTGTGTGTGTGTGTGTGTGTGTAAATGCGCTGGCATCATCAAGAGCGGCTGTACTACTGTGATGAAGCACTCCATAGCGGGTGCCTATCGTCAGCAAAGTTTAAAGAAAGAAAAAAGCCAGCCCCACTGCCCAGCGCTGTCCTCCATCACGCCGAGGGGGGTGGGGCACTAGGGCTTGGAAAGAGATGAGATGAATAAGAGAAAAATACAAGGCGCAAACACAAACACACACACACACCCAGCCGCCCACATGCTAACAGAAACTCACAAACACTGCTGTTGTCCAGGGTTCCTACACATTTTCAAATGTAAAATTCCAGACTTTTTCCATACTCAAATTCTCAGATTTCGGAGACATCAGCGCACCACCAAATACTAATGTATTTAAATGAATTAAACACATACAGTTATTGTGGCATACCACCAAAATCTATAACATATTTAGCTGGGACTAGAACGTGTGTTAGTGTCCTATTTTATGTCATAACCAGTGGCGGCCGGTGGGAAAAATATTTGGTGGGGCACGAAGGTAGACATCATGAGCATATGTACTACCCCTGGTGGGGGGTATGGGGGTCCTCCCCCAGAAAATTTTGGATTTCTTAGATGCAATTTCCTGCATTCTAGTGCATTTTGGGGTAGCCTGTTTCACATAGCAAATGCAAAATCCATTCTGATTCAGCTTACATTGTCAGTTGCATGACCTTAATAAATACTTGTAAAATGACAGTTGCAAAGTGATAATGAAATGTAGTCTTACAATGAAAGTACACAGCGCTACAGTGCTGCGTCCGCAGCGCAAAATAAAAGGGCCAATTAAAATCTTTTATTTGTAATGCTCTCAAACTTTTTTCACATGCTTCCATAGACTCAAGCTTTGTCGGCACCCCGGAGTGGGAGGGCTTTCACTCACTGTACCAAATAACAAACAATCATCTCACGTTAAAGTCAATACACTCTCACTGGTGGTTAAGGTGGAACGGTACGGTTTCTTGTTATTGTTAATATGATGATTTTTTTTAATCCCTCACACGTTGGGAGGGCCGCGCCCGTGCGCCCTTAATAAAAGGGCCGCCGCTGCGTCTCACTTCAGATTTCTTTTAAAATTACCAGATGAGTGTGGAGCATATTTATTAAATGTAACTTTACAAAACCAACAGGAATATTTTTCTGAACTGTATGGAACTTTGTGGTGATAGGGACTTTACATTGCGCTTATGTC
>CM059282.1:4639590-4644590 GCA_030347295.1 Setipinna tenuifilis | reverse complement strand
CAAAACAAAAATAAAACAACAGCCAATACAACTTTGAAGAAACAAGTTTGTCTTAACACTTTCTGTACTCATGACTCTGTAGAAGAATAAACAAAGCAAAAAATCGAAGCACAAAATACAACGCAGGTCTCTGGACTATTTGGCCTTTGGTCTCCTGCAAGGCCAAGGAAAGGAAAAAGAGAAACAAAAGAATAACAAACTTTAAGGTGCAAGCAAGGTCACAGCAAGTAATCATAAAATGGCCTGACTTAAATTTCTGCAAAAAGCACGGAAATTCTGTGCAGTACTAGTTTTGGCCACAATTCTAGACATGGAGCCTTTTAAATTCCTTTACTGAATCACCATACAGTCCAAGCATCTCCTACACCCCCCCTGGATGACTGGCCAGCTTGATTGAGAGAGCGCATGTTCATCACAAGCTGACCGCATCAGTGGATGTGCCTGGGCGCAGCTGCATGGAAGGCCTGTCTGGCAGCGATACTATAGTACGACCGTAATGTTTTCTGCCTGGTTGCCCGTGGCTGCTGTCTTAATTGGGTTCACCGTGGAGAGCGTAGCCATTGTCTATGGTGCGGAGAAACAGCTGGAAGCAACAGCGGCAGATTACGGTGCGCCTCTTCCGTGTGTGGCCTAATTTGGGTTTATCGGGATGAAGGCTGCCAGGGCATCATGCTAGAAGGGAGATGATACGAAGATGTCTCCGCAAACAAAAGTACAACAAGAGTTTTCTTTGTTGTTGTTAGATCTTAGCACTCGCACAGCTGGCTAATGGGAATTCTGCATTGTTAATTAACACTGTGAATTTCTTGCACTCACAAGGCTCTACAGACTTGAAGTTTTGCCTTGTTATCTTGTTATTTTTCTAAAAAGGACACGGAGACCTTGTATGTCAACATCCTTGTTAGTGAATAAAGCATTGAAAACTGTTAAAAAAACTTTCAAGTGTTGATTGATCCAAAAATTTTACAGCTCAGCGCACAACTGAAGCCCAAAAGCCAAAGTCATTGGCAGAGTTTTTCACATTTTCTTTTGCAAAACAACTGAGTGAAATTATCACGTTCAACATGTCTCAAAGCTGTTGATAGGGCCTTATTTCACAACTTCTGATGGCTACTGGTACAGAGAGACAGTCTTCATTTACAGCAGACACAGCTTCACTGAGGCAACACACCCAAATATATATTTTTCAAGCCAATCACTGTCTGTGTGACACTTCTGACATTCTTGAGTAGTGACTGGGGAGTACACACTCACACACACACACACACACTCTCTCTCTCTCACACACACACACACACACACACACACACACACACACACACACACACACACACACACACTCGCCCAGCTACTGTTCTTGTACCAATCAAGGCAGTGACAGAAGAATGTAACAATGTTTAGGAACTGCAAGGCCGCTTTCAACATTTCCAGGGGACCAGAGAGTTAATAAGGTGCCACTGGGTGTTGCCTACTGCCCAGCCATTCTGTCATTGCCAGTGTTGACTGCTGCCTTCAAGCCAATACTCAGCCTTCAGAAAACAAAACAATACTGCAGCTCTGACATCTTGCTTGTGTATTATCAAAATCCCTCCAAACATGGCTGTAGGAGGAATTGAAACGTCAAGCTCCAGGTGGGTACAGCTGAGATGAGACACTTCCTCTCCATGAGACTCACTCTTGAAAAACCCAACAGGTACAACTGCTTTCCCTGGGTGCACAAGAGCTGAAATGCCTGTCGTGCTGCAGGTGGGCAGGCAGACCTCGTTTGTGTGAAATAGGCTCTAGTGGAGGCAGCAGGGGAAACTGGCTGGCTGTCAGGATTTCTGAGTGCGCATGTAGGCAACTAACTGGAAGTGTCTGTTAGCTATGGTGATCTTATTTTTTGATTACTGAAAACCAGGACAAAAACCAGGACCAGCTTTCCCTTAATAATTATGTTATCATGTTTGAGGGTACAGGCATAATACAAATTAAATGAAAAACAATAACAATCTGGACGTTTTCATCACTTTATAACAAATGAACCAGGATGGCCAGGACAGGATGTGACTGCAGGACATGTCCTGGCAAAACAGGACGTTTGGTCAACCTACTGTTAGCATCTGTAGCAACTCATGACGTAATAACGGCTCTTAATGTAATAACGGCTCTTAACGTAATAACTGAAATGTAATAAATGTTCATAACGTAATAATCGACTCTTAATGTAATAAAATCATGAGCGCATAACGTAATAACATCTTTGCGCATAACGTAATAATGTAATAACCTATTACGTTATGAGCTCCACTATATACCAACTCATAATGTAATAAAACCTCATAACGTAATAATGTCTTATACTGTGAAAAAAGCTGCATTAACACTGTTTATCTAAAAAAGGAATGGTTTTCAGTATCAGTATCAGTTTTCAGTTTCAAAACTAATCCTGTAAATAAACGAGTATAGTCCACAAGTTGGAGCATTCTACAATATGATTTACTCATCAAATCAAATAAAAAATAACACTCATAAATCACATTTTCTCAGTTTCTGCATTTTGTCATCATGCCCGTTTTTTTCCTGTGGATCATTTGTGAATGTCTGAGCATTTGTGTGTGTCTGAGCTTTCATGAAGCGTGTAAAAAGATGTGTGCCTCTGTGAGAACCCATGAGTGTCTCTGAGAGATCACAGATAGTGTGTGTGACTGCAGGAAACTAAGAACATGTGGAAGAGTGAGACCTGTGAAAAGAAGTAGCATACCGGTAAGTCGGCATAGTGCCTATTATCAGCCATTTCTGCAGCTGTTCCACTTAAAATGAGGCTTTACAAGGTGAAAAAGAAGTCATCCCTGTGAAAATAGACAAATTCAGCTCCCGTTAACCTTTTTATTTAAGTAAGTAAACTTATAACGTTTATTTTAAACTGATATCACATCCAAATAGCTCTCACCACCCGGCTGATGACAGACTTGCTTACACCAAGTGTCTGAGAGATTATGAGCGTGAACATTTGTGAGAAATTCTAAGTGTCTGTAGAAATGTGTCTGCAGAAGGGTTGGTGTCTGTAAAAGAGTGTGAGCATCTGTGAGCACCTGTGACAGAGTGTCTGTGAAAGAGCAGTTTCTGTACATCTGTAAGCAAATGTGTGGACATCTGCGTGTACATGCGAGCGTGTGCGAGTGTTAAAGACCGAACAAAGAGGATGCTGTACCTGAAGGCGGCTCTCATTCCCAGCTGCTCCACGGGTGACAAGGCACAGCCCTCAACCCCACTGCCCTCCAGCCCTGCAGAGGAGTCAGGAGGCAGAGGAGGAGCAGGACCAACAGGAGAGGCAGGGAGAGGTGGAGGGGGGAGGAGTGGAGGTGGAGAGATAGAGTTGGAGAGATGGAGAGGGGTAGAGTGGGTGAAGCAGACAGGAGAAAGATGCAGTGAGGCTAGTGTTGGCCTGAAGCTGTTCCACCAACTTGTTGTGCTGTCTGTGTTCTTGCTGCTGTGGCCCCTCGGTGGTGGGCGAGCTCCTGCATCTGCTGCTGAGGGCCGGGGGAGGTCCCCAGGCCCCCAGCACTGCCTGCTGAGCACGGAGCCCCACTGGAGAGCAGACGCCCCATCTGTGCCCATCAGGTTGGCACCACAGTACCGGCCTTAATGGAGGAAATGTCTTCTGGGCGAATGTAGGAGTGTGTGAGGTGTGTGTGTGTGTGTCTGTGTGTGTGTGTGTGTGTTTGTGTGTGTGTGTGTGTGTGTGTATGGGAGGTGTTACCACACTGCCAACTGTGACCACATTAATACCGAATTAATGTCACGATGGCAATTATAATGTAATTAAGACAAATGGATTCTGTTCCTCTCCCCTCCCCTCTGTTCACCACACTCCTATCCTCTGACACCTAAGTCAGTGAGATGGTGTAAGAGTGTGTTAGCCTGTAAGTGTGTGTGTAGGTTTCTGAAAAAAAAATCTGTGTGAGTCTGTGAGCGTGTGTGAGTCTGTGAGAATATGTGTGAGTGTGTGTAGGTTTGTGTAAAAAAAAAGTATGCGAGTCTGTGAGAGTGTGTGAGTCTGTTAGAGTCTGTGTGAGAGAGCATGTAAGTCTGTAAGATTTTATGTGAGAGTGTTTGTAAGAGTGCATAAGAGAGTGTATGAGAGTGTGTGAGTCTTTAAGTATGTGAGTTTGCGAGTGCATGAGAGATTGTGTGAGAGTGTGTGTGAGTGTGTGTGAGTTTGTGATACTGTGATAATTTGTGAGAGTGCGAGTTTGTGTGAGTGTGAGACAGTATGTTAGTGTGTGAGAGTGTGTGTGAGTGTGTGAGGGTCTGCCAGAGTGTGAGAGAGTGTGTGTGGGCGGTGCAGCAGCAGGGGGAGCTTACAGCCTTGACAAATGGCCAGGCCCAGAAGAGCAGAAATGGCTTAGAACCATACAGTTCCTTTCCATCAGCCGCCCGACAGACAGAAGAGAGACACAGAGCAAATGATGGGTGGAGAGAGAGAGAGAGAGAGAAAGAGAGAGAGAAAAAGGGAGAGGGAGAGGGTGAGAGAAAAGGTGTGGGTGGAGAGAGAAGGATATAGACAAAGAAGCAGGGAGGAAGGACAAATGGACAGATAGAGAGAGATGGAGAATCAGAATGAGGGTGAGAGATGTAGATAGTATGAGGGTGTGGGGAATAGAGATGGAGAGAGACTGAGAGAGATGGGGAGAGAAAGAGATATGGGGGAGAGAGAGATGGATGGTGAGAGAGACAGAGAGAGCGCGAGAAAGAGACAGAGAGAGAGAATGAGGGACGGTGACTGAGTGGGAGTGAGAGAACGAGAGTGAGAGAGAGAACAAGGAATGGTGAGAGTAAGAGAGAGCAAGAGAAAGAGAGAGAGGGACAGGAGAGAGAGCGAGAGAAAGAGGAATGGTGAGACAAAGAGAGAGAGAAAGAGAGATAGATAGAGAGAGAAAAGCGGAGAGAGAATAGAAAGAGAGTGAAGGAGAGAGAGCGAGAGAGAGAGAGAGAAAGGGAGAAAGAGGAGAGACAGA
>CM059282.1:4604590-4634590 GCA_030347295.1 Setipinna tenuifilis | reverse complement strand
AAACCATTCCCAGTGCACAAGAGCACAGAAGACAAGATGGAGGACCACTGAAATATATAGAGAACCAAGCATGCGTTCTCAATATCTCACTATGAGCTACAGTGCAACGTTCAGTAAAACGTTGAAGAACCAAGCACACGTTGTTTCTCATTATACAACAGTTAGGTCTGATCGAACTATTTAGAAATGCACTACAGCACAAAGTTCTGTGGAACGTCGAAAGAAACAAAGCCTATGTACGGATGGCTTCTCCAAGGGAGTTTGCCAGGAGGCTGCCATAGGTCTTAATGCAAGGCCTCCTGTCAGCCCCTTACCCCTGAAAAACAGTAAATCTGCTCAAACTTGGCCGAACACCACCACTGAATCCATCGGAGGGTTTTAATTCAAGCCTCCACAGACACTCCCAAGCATTGGTCTATAACAAACAAACTTTATATAAAACTTGTAGACGTTAGTTCGATTTTCAACATCTTTGGTGCTCCTTGGGGCTGACTATGTTCAGAGGTAAAGGAAAAAATCATCCATAATTCAATATCCTCATAATTTAGCACTCCTGATTTTATTCCACATTCAAGCTTTTTATTAGAAAGTCTAAAAATAGATATCAAGCTTTTTATAGAAAAGTCTCCACTCAATGCAGATCTTTTTTTGCACTTGATTATTGTGCCATTTGAATAATTGATGTTTGAATCTACTGTAGTGCTTTAGTTACACACATCCATAGTAAATACACTATTCTATGCTTAAAAGAAATATTGTCTTTTACAGTCAATACACAGTACACCAACTGCAACATGATTTTTCTTTGTGCCAGAAAGAATGTTGTTGAATGCTGTACCATAGCAAGTGCTGGCAATGAGCTTCTGACTATCTGTGTGCAGTGCCATGACTAAGGGATCAAGTAGTCTGAGATCAATACTGGGTGAAGAACAGCTGTACCTGTCCTTCATCATGAGTATCATTCAGATGAGCAAAGGCTCTTACACATGATTACCATCAAGTGTTTCCAACGTGTGTTGGACAGTTGTGTGTGTGTGTGTGTTTGTGTGCGTGCGTCCATGCATGTGTGTGTTCGTGCATATGGGAAGCAGTTTAGTAGCTGGGTGGCAGAGCATGCCAGAATAGAGCACAAATTCCAAACCTATATTGTGTATAAGGACCGATGCTCCTTCCTTACCCTGCCTGCCTTTGGAGGTCTTGGGCCCGTCGAGGATGTACTGCTTGGGCACGGGGTAGGAGCAGAACATTGGCCAGGGGTACGGATCACTCCCCTGCAAATACAAGCACACTCATGTCACACCTAAATGAAAACCAACGCAACAGTCATGGGCAAGCAATGGCCTAATGGTTAAAGGGGTCCTTCGGCTAAAAACCACTTTGATTAGCTCTATTTACAATGTGGTGGGTCACAACAAGCAGTACATGCACGCAGCATTCCAAGACGTGAAATGCGACCCTCATGGTTTTACTAGTCATTGAAGGGTCGAGCTAACCAAAACGAGCGGATCAGAGCAGGCTAAACGTATCTACGTCACTAGGTCGTAAGCCCTGCCCAGAGCCATGTATGGCACGCTCACATCCCAGAGGAAGAACAGTGGACAGAAGCTAGGTGAGCGAAAGACAGCGAATTTGCCCAATCAGAGGTGCCTTATTGACACGTCATGGATATTCACGTGGGACACCGGAAAAGCCAGTCGTTCAACCACTAGACCTGTTCTAGCTTACAGAAAACAGCGTCAAACAAGAGAACTAGGACATAATTTTTCACAGAAATGACGCATAATGCATTCAACCATAGTGGCGACACAGAAATATGAATAAAAATAATGATGGAAGGACCTCTTTAAGGAGTTGGTCTTGGGATTGGTGAATTGCAGGTTTGAATTCTGTACCAGTAGGAAAAATGTGGGTGGGAGTAAATAACCAGTGGTCTTTTGCACCCCTATCCATGGCTGAAGTTTCCTTGAGCAAGTACCTAACCCCATGTTGCTCTGAATAAGACAGTCAGCTAAAGGTAATGTAATGTAATGCAATGCTCAGGCTCAAGCAGGCAAAGCTCTCCCTCAGAGTGATGTGAATGGGACGTCTTCTGTCTGGTGGTATCCCCACCCCCCACCAGTGGGCTCTTATCAGACGCTGTGCTGTGCTGTGCTGCACTGCACTGCGGGAGAGCTTGTTTCTACTGATCAGTGATCAGTAGCATGTCACTGAAACCACCTCAGCCCTCCCAAAGGACTGTCTGGGAACACCAGAGACGTTCAGAGCGCCAGCGCACACACTCACGGACAGGCAGTCACTTTTCTTCACTGTGTCCCTCCCCTCTTCTCTATGTGTGTTTCTCTCTAGCTCGTTATCGGTTTCTTTCCAACACATACACAGATGGACGGACGGACAGACCGACGGGCAGAAAGATAGATAGGGAGGGAGATGGAGACAGGGAGAAGGCAAAGCTTGTCCTTTAATTCTCTATCTGCCTTTTATACACACACTCAGGGCAGTTAACACATAAATAGATACACCTGAGTTGGCGTTTTACTGGATCAAGCGCCCAGCAAGCACACACACACACACACACACACACACACACACACACACACACACACACACACACACACACACACACACACCTTCATTAGAGCCCTGGGTGGTAGTGTGCGCTCTGAGGGACCCCCGATCACACTCATCCGCACCAGAACGTGGTTCCGCTCCACAGACAGGCCGTCGATGATGAACTCCCTGAGGAAAGACACAGAATGTGGGGCCTCAGACGGGTGCTGGACCTCACTAACTCCCACTAAATCCAGTGACTGCAGCACTAGTAGGTACAGTGCAGTGTGAGTATGTGTGTGTGCGCACATGTGTGTGTGTGTGTGTGTGTGTGTGTGTGTGTGTGTGTGTGTGTGGTATGTGTTTTGTTGTGCAGGCAACTGTAGAATGACAATAAATACCTTGAGTCTTAAAGTGTGTGTCTAACTGTGTGTGTGTGTTTATGTACAGACTGTTTGTGTGTGCCAACTTTACAATGACAAAAAAAGGCCTTCAAGTCTTGAAGCATGTGTGTGTGTGTGTTTGTGTGTGTGTGTGTGTGTGTTTCCAGACTGTGTGTGTTTACAGACTCTGTGTGTGTGTGTGTGTGTGTGTGTGTGTGTGTGTGCTGTAACTCACCCCTCTCCGGTGGCAGGGTCTGTGATGTTGTCCCTCTGGGCCTGCAGCAGCATGTCACTCAGCCTGTACTGAGCCTCCAGCAGAAGCAGTGTGTCCAGACTACAGCACATCACACTCAGCAGCCTGGCACAAAACACACACACACACACACACACACACACACAGTTAATATCTCTGTGCACATGTCCATAGTCTAATAGAGTTTACTATGAGCAGCAGCAGTGTGTTCTGACTGCAACACATCACACTCAGCAGCTTGGCACAAAACACACACACACACACACACACAGGTGGACACACACACACACACACACACACACACACACACACAGAGTCAATATTGGGATCATTGTTTTCCAGTCGAAAGGCCGGATTCACATCTCTATGCACATGTGCATAATCTAATACACTGTACTGTGAGCAAATAGATATAAGACCATGCTTTGGGGCTCTTCTAGACTGTGACAAAAGGGAAAACAAGTCTGCATACCAATATATTCACTTCACGCAATGGCTTATTTCAGCACCCTGCCTGCATGTGTGTACGTTTACACTTTCTTACCTCTTTGTTCTAGTTCATCACATCTGAATCTCATACCACAGAACAGACCAAACTCTTCAAGTGGACAAACGTTCTGAATTGCAATGTGAGATTTAATCAGTGAATCTGGACGGGGCAGATGGTGGGGTTTATCAATTACTTTTCCATTTTTTTAATCGGTTGTGTGCTGTCTGTTTATGCACACAAAACCGCTTCTGCAATCAGAACAACAAAACCATCTGGTGATACTTTTGACATTTAATTATCTTTCTGCAAATACAGCTGACTTCTCTAATTTGCCTGATAATGTTGTACGAACATCTATGATCTGTGAAAAACTAAAAGTCTCTGCTTTACTTGAATTAAAATACTTTTCTGACTTCAATACAGTTTTTTTTATTGCATGTAGGATATGAGGCACACCTTACCTTATGAGAAACATCTTACATCACCCTATTTTCCCAAAATGATTTATTGGTTAATACCCTAAGAAGAATATAAATTTAAGAGTGTTTGTTTGGGGTTATTTATGCTTTTGATGTTATTGATTAAGTCTGTTGGTAATTCTGTGATCAAGAGCGTGACTGATTGGTATTCCTGAGTTGCCCATGTTGGTGCATGATGGTATACACAGTCAGTGTTTTTTACAGAGCGTGAGTCATGCGTTTTATGTGCAATTCTAATTCTGTGACCTTGTACTTCCTGTTTTTCTTCTGTGTTCTTTTAACAGATTGGCTCCCTTACGAGGGTGACTGGTCATTGTTGTGTGCAGAGGCATGTGCCTGGGTAAACATGCGCTGTGCCCACGTTAAAAAAAGTAATTTCATGAACAACTCTGTTATTATAATTACTGAGGTCTGCGTCATATATCGCTGCAGGGAATAACATGGTGAGCCCCTCTTTTTAATCAATGCATGTCACAATCAAAGAGTGGAGAGGTCGCACTTGTGGGCATTTGCTGCATCTGTGTATTAATCAGTAAATGGACTACGTGTGACTTCCAGCACGGTAAACTCAAGGCAAACAAACCCGGTTGCACTTGGGCCTATGCTACTAGTGCTACATGGCTAGCAATGCCCCTGGTCTCCTGGTGAGCCAATGGAGCAGTGTAGTTTAGCTCTCAGCTTGTATCTACCACGTCTTCCCTGCGCTACTAAGCTGCAACAAATGCTGTCTTATGTTCTGAAGCACTCTGAGCTATCTTGTATGAAGTGTGCTATACAAATACAGTTTATTATTACCATGATTTTAGGCCTAAAGGCCTACCACCCTACTGAGTAATAAGGGCATGAATTAAATTGCACATAATTGTGAATGCTGGTGCCCTTATCTTGTCCTTGACACTCCTCAAGCCAAAACAGCACTTAGATGACAGAATCGTGGTGTGCTCATAGTTGCCTTGATGGCACAAATGAATGTTTAATAGTCCTCAGTGATGTGTAGGTGGTGTTCTCCTTAATAAACTGTTTAATATGCTCTTTCTGTGCTTTCAGACACCTCTGGTGACATCCTCTCGTCCTAGAACCCTGTACAGGTTTTAGTGTGTTTCTCAATTTCTTATCTGTTTTTTCTACATTCCTTTTTACAAGAAAACTGAGGGATCTGGCGATCATGATCATCATAATTTTCTTTTCTCCATTTGCTCTGTGCAATCAGTGTCCCCGATGCCAAATGTTAATTCAACACTCAGTTCACTGAGCCACTATTCTTCTGATTCTCAAAATTATCTACACTCAATGGAAGTAGTGTGTGACGAAGTCCTTGAGCGTCCTGGACCCAGAGCCTTTCAGCCTACCATCTAAAAACTGACAGCTGCAATGTGCCAAGGACCCACCACTGCCAACTGTCATCATCTATATTGATTCAAAATGACTAAGTGATGGGTACGCATTACAAGCAGGAGATGAGGAGGTCTCCAAACATGTACAAACTGCCTCATTAGAGTGGCACGTTAAGGACACCCTACACACACACACACACTCTCTCGGAGCGCAGAGCAGCCAGATAGTTTTGTCTTCACAAGAAGAAGCCCCTCGGCAGTGACAGGGAGCCTGGAGGCGCAGCTGTGTGCTGAGGTCTACTAGCGCTGCCAACTGACACACTGTGACAGGAGCGCTGAAGATGGCTACGGGAAAATGACAAGTTAAAGCGAGGAGTCCACAGGAAAAATGGGCATGGTCACAAAATGCAGAAACTGAGCAAATGTCATTTTAAGGGTTTGATTTTTTATAAGTAAATGATATTTTAAAATGCTTCTAGCTCAAGACTATGTTTTTTTATTCACAGGATTACTTTTTAAAAAGCTGGGGTTTCAGTGCAACTACCGATAGGGAGAGTAACTTGAAAAAAGCCATTTTGTGACTATGCCCCCGCCTCGTCATTTGTCACTGTGATCACACAGCACACCACAACACACAGTGCCCATAACATTCTTCATCCACCTCACGTGTGAGCAGGGGGCAGCCATGACAACGGCACCTGGGGAGCAGTGTGTGGGAGTGGGGACGGTGCCATGCCCAGGGCACCTCAGTCACAGGGGAGGGTGGAGGAGAGCGCTGGTCATTCACTCCCACCACCTGAACTCCCACCAACTGAACTTGTGACCCTGTGCTTGCAAGTCAGACTCCTTAACCGCTAGCCTATGACTGCCCCAATGTGCTTAACACTGAGCTATTGTATGTGTGTGTGTGTGTGTGTGTGTGTGTGTGTGTGTGTGTGTGTTTCTTCTGAGAGCCCCACGGCAGAGCTGTGAGGACCACTACAACTACATGTCAGACGGACCTAGATGAGAGGCACAATGTGAGTGGAGTGTCGCCACGGGCCGAGAGCAGGCAGTGGGGCTCAGATGAGCAGCTAAAATAGCACTGGGACGGACAGCAACCTCACACTTTAACAGTCATAACAACACGACGCTGCGGGGAAACAATTACCGGTACTTGTTTGACTAGTGGATAAGTAAGAGAGAGAGAGAGAGAGACAGACAGAGACAGAGACAGAGAGACATAGACAGAGAATGGGAGACAGAAACAGACAGACAGAGAGGGAAAGAAACAGAGAGAGAGATAAAGGGAGTCAAACAGACAGTCAGAGAGACAGAGAAAGATAGAGCAAGAGAGGAGGAGTGAGACAGAAAGAATAAGAAAGACAAAAAGAGAAAGCAAGAGAGAGACTGACAGAAGGACGTATATGAGAAATCGAAAAAAGGTAGAGAGAAGTTGTTTGCAAAAGAGCACTCTTGCCAGGCCCTTGCCCAAACAGTGTATTGCAAATCCACTTTAAACTGTGGCCCAGGGTTCTTGCCTGTGCCTGCAGCAATTTCCACAGAGCGGCAGCCACTGACTCGCTGCCACTTCCATTTAAAACGAGAGGAGGCCCAAAAGCACTCTGGCACTGGCTTTACACACCCAGGTACCCAGCTAACACTCCACCCAGCCAATAATGGCACCCTTCAGATGGGAGAGGTAAACAATCACTAGGGCAGCCCAAGACAGAGCAGGCAACGGACTGAGCTAATTAAACAACAATATTAGATAATGATGAGACACAGGGACTGTGCTTTGGGACCCATCTTTTCCAAATGCATGTCTGTGTGTGTGTGTGTGTGTGTGTGTGTGTGTGTGTGTGTGTGTGTGTGTCAGTGAAGTGTGTGTGCGTGCGTGTGTGTATGTGTGTATTAGGTGGTGACCATAAATTATACATGAGTGGTTTTTTTTTCCCATCATACAAGAAGCTATTCTCTTTCATGGCGAGGTGAGCCGAGACTCTTCTAATGGATCCATTTAGCATATTGTGCTGGTCTGACGGCCTCCCACAGGGAGATGATGTGGGCGCTTTCATCTGCCTACTGTTACCGCCACACTAAGTGCCACACACACACATGCACACACGTGCATGTATGTAAGCACGCACGCACACACACACATACACACACAGACTTCAAAACATGTAATCACCACAATGTGGTGTGCTGTAAATGCTTTTCCCACTACACCCACCAGCACATACAAACACAGCGCCTTGTGACCCAACTTTACACGTACAAAGGAGTACAAAGCATGCCCTGCTCTAAGCTAACACACGACACACCATCTGGCACAGACAAGGCCCACTGCACACCAGGCCTGGCTTCAGTGGACCTCTGCAACATCCCATCTCTGATCTCTCACCTGTGTGTGTGTGTGTGTGTGTGTGTGTATGTGTGGGTATGTATGCTGGAGTTAATCTCTGTTCAGCCCTCACCAGTGTGTGTGTTTGTGTGTGTGTATGTGTGTATGCTGGAGTTCATTCCTGTTCAGCCCTCACCTGTGTGTGTGTGTGCATGCGCGCGTCTGTGCCGTAGTTCATCTTTTCAGCCCTCAGCAGTGTTGTTTGTGCGTTTGCTGGATTTCATCCCTATTCGGCCCATTGTGACTAAGTGTGTGTGTGTGTTCGTGTGCGTGCGTGTGTGTGTGTGTTTTCCACCTGAGCTGATGGATCATTATTGTTGCTGACGCTTCTGGGATTTTGACAGGCACCTGCCGTCAGCGAAAAGACACGTGTGAGCGATGAAGCGCTCTCCACTCGTGACCTTCGCAAAGCCGCCTTCTCCTACTCCATCACGCTCATCCTCAGCGACTTACACACACACACATGCACACACGCATACACACACACATACACACACACCTCATTCCCTCTCTTAACCTACCCAGTAGGGTACGCTCATTGCTATGCGGTCACATCAGGAGAAACGGCATGAAGGGGTGGAGTGCGTATGTGTGTGCGTGTGTGTGTGTTTGGGAGGGGCGGTAGACAAGGAACAGGTGCAGAAAGAACAGCAGAGGGATGCTCAAGCATCACTCATCACAGGTCTGCCTGTCTCTCTTTCTGTCTTTCTTACTATCTATCTCCATCTCTCTCCCAGTCTGTCTCACACTCTCCATCTCTGTTTGTATGTACTTCATCACAGAAATGGATAGATATGCAAGTCACATAATATTCTTTTGCATTTTCTATGCAGTGTTTGCAGAGAGAAAGACAGAGAGAGAGCAAGAGAGAACAAGACACAGAGAGACAGATAGAGAGAAAAGAGAAGAAAATGAGGATGATGGTAGACATAGTGAGGTTTAATCCTTGAGTTATTGATTTCTGTAAGAGAAAGAGGGCAAACTGGGCATTCTTTCGGTGCTTTTTCCCTTATGCATACAAAGAGTACAACAGACAAAGAGGAACGAAATATGGAGAAGAGGAATCCACTAAGTGTGTGAACAGTCACTGTGTCACATCAGGACAAGGCATATCAACGAGGGCAAAGGATGACTATGTTTTTCTATGTGTGTGTGTGTGTGTGTGTGTGTATATAGGGAAACCGCACATAAGATGACATATACAGCAGTAGACAGAAAGAGGACAGGCCTGAGATCTGTGCCTGTCCATTACCTTGGCTGCACCACACACTGATGAACAAATGAAACACCATTCCGTCAGCTGTAAACAGGGTGTGTGTGTTTATGTGTGTGAGTGTGTGTGTCTGTCACGCATGCTCTGATGATAGGCAATGGTTGAAAGGAGCAAATCGAATCAAACTGGAGTGCCACCACAGCACTGTTTGAGCCACTCCTGACTTTTGCCCTTTGGGGGGTCAACCTTTTGTTGCCTGGAATTGCGGGGAAGTACTGGTGTGTGTGTGTGTGTGTGTGTGTGTGTGTGTGTGTGTGTGTGTGTGTATGTGTGTGTGTGTGTATGCGTGCACTCATATGTGTATATATTGTGTACATACGTGTGTACCTGAAAGGGGGATAAAAATAAGATTACCCCACTACAAAACCTTTACAGTGTCTTAGTGTGAGGGCATGCCCGAGTGTATGTGGACATGTATACATACCTCAAAGGGAGTGAAAATATCTACACTAAGTAACCTTAACAGTGTCGTAGTGTGTGCATGTACATATGGGGTTCTGTGCATGAATAGATACATCAAAGTGGGTGAAGATAAGATGTTTCTACTGAGAAACCTTTACAGTGTTGAAAGAGGAGGACAGAAAACAAAAAAAGAGAGAACATTCTTCATGCACTTCATATAGCACAATGGTGATAAAAAGAGAAATAAAAAACAAAACAGATCAGCTTCTCCTCCTTCTCTTACTCCCCACTGTCATTTTAAAAGGCAGGGGGAGAGGAGAAGGGTGAGGCAAGAAGGTGGTGGGGTAGGGACACAGAAAACACAATAAAAAAGAGCCGGTGTGTGTGTGTGTGTGTGTGTACATGCACACATAACTCAAAGGTGGTGAAAAAAAAAGTCTTTACTAAGCAAGCTGACAGCGTGTGTTTAACTGTGTGTGTGTGTGTGTGTGTGTGTGTGTGTGTGTGTGTGTGTGTGTACATGTACACATAACTCAAAGGTGGTAAAAATAAAAAGTCTTTACTAAGCAAGCTGACTGTGTGTACTGTGTGTGTGTGTGTGTGTGTGTGTGTGTGTGTGTGTGTGTGTGTGTGTGTGTGTGTGTGTGTATGTGTGTGTACGTGTGCGTGTGCGTGTGCGTGTGCGTGTGTATGCACATACGTGAAAAACAAGGATGAGGTGATGACCAGGATGACAGCAGGCCATAAAGTAGCAGTAAAAACTTCCCTTATGTCGTTAAACTCCCACCAAAACCAATCACCATCCAGTTAAAGGCTCTCAAGCACAACTTACATCCTCTCCAAATCAGACATAACTATTTAAAGGACCCTTTTCACATTCTCATATATGTTAGGCCACAATCATGGGACACATTTTACTAAATGCAAGAGTCTCTGATTACCACAATAAGTTTGACACTTTCACCTTGCACCTTTGTAGCCTTGCTGTTTAGTTTCGTTGTACAGGCAACTGTTCAATGACAACAAAGGTGTTGAAGTTGAAGTGGAAGTTAAACTCAGCTATGGTAAGTGCACAGGCGTGGCATGGAATGCGTGGCAGGGTTTTTACTTTCTGAAGCCGTGATTGACACCTCTGGTGGGGGTGGGGGGACAAACGCATGCTGGGACTGACCCGACCCTAATAAACAGTCCGCCTGGCTGGCCTGTGTGTGTTTAAGGTGGTCGTTAGCATGGGGGTGGCTAGCTGTGTCAGCCCTGTAATAAAACAGTGGGAGAGCTGCTGCTCTGGGGGTCCTCATTAATTACGGGAGCGCCACAGCGGTCGGGGTGGCCATACTGTGGAGCACACCGCAGCCCGATGAGAGGTCGGACTGAAATCCCATCCCTTTAAATGCAATAAGTGCAATAAAGGATCGTTTTTTATGTCCTCTGCTTCTGAGGCCTGGACCTTTTTTATGCAGTTTTTTTTTTTTTTTACAAGTGGAGGAATTATTGCCTCAAGAAGGTCAATCTCAAGAGGGAGACAGAGGGAGAGAGAGAGCGAGAAACAGAGAGAGAAAGAGAGACAACGTACAAAAAAGATTGCATGACAAAGAAAAAGGAAGACAAAAGAGAAAGTGAGATGGGTGGGTAAAAAGACTGAAGAGGGAGAGCGAGGGGGAGGCAGAGGAAGAGAGAGACATGGAAAGATAGAAAATGAATCAGTCCGCTATTGATCTGAGGATGAGGAGGAGGATAAGCAGGACAAAGGAGGCTAATGAGACAGTAAACCAGAGAGAGAGGGAGAGAGGGAGAAAGAGAAAGAGAGAGAAAGAGAGAGAGAACATTCCTCGTGCACTTCATATAGCACAATGGTGATAAAAAGAGAAATAAAAAACAAAACAGATCAGCTTCTCCTCCCTCTCTTACTCCCCACTGTCATTTTAAAAGGCAGGGGGAGAGGAGAAGGGGGAGACAAGAAGGTGGTGGGGTAGGGACACAGAAAACACTATAAAGAAGAGTCGGTGTGTGTGTGTGGTAAAAGACATGCCCATTGGTCATTGTAATCACACAGCACAGGATGCACACAATGAAATTCAACCTCTGCATTTAACCCATCACATGTGTGAGCACGGGGCATCTATGACAACAGTGCCTGGGGAGCAGTGTGTGGGGATGGGGCTATGCTCATGGTACCTCAGTGGCACTACTGCCAGTTGTTGAATTCGAACCTGCAATCCTGCAGTCATAAGTACGTTACCTTAGCCGCCAGTCAGGCCACCACTGCGTACACTGTGTGTGTGTGTGTGTGTGTGTGTGTGTGTGTGTGTGTGTGTGTGTGTGTGTGTGTGTGTGTGTGTGTGTGTGTGTGTGTGTGTGTGCGTGTGTGTGTGTGTGCATATAAGAGAAAACACTGACAGCATGTGTGACAGACAGTGACAGAACATGCGACCAGGAGGCTGATAACTATAAAGGAAAAATAAAACAAAGAAAAGGGGAGAGAGAGACAGAGAGAGAGGGATTGATCGTACCTCAGGCCGAATGTGTGAGACTGCTCATAGTTGAACAGCGAGTGGATCTTGGCATCGGAGTTAACAGCAATGAGCCTGTCAATCAAATCCTAGAAGAGAGGGGGATATGAACAAGACAGAGAAAGACAGGCACAAAGACAGTGTGAGAAAGAGGAGCAAGAGAATAAGGGAGGGGGGAGAGAAAGAGGCATAACGAGAATATCGACTGCACTTCATCACATCGTAAAAACCCTTCACAATCCTGCAGCGTGTACTTAAGGGTATTATGGCTCACATGTCTTATGCTCCCACATAATCAAGGGGAATTATTTAACCTGTGCTTAAGACTGTTTGCTTTTCACATCACTTTGTGGAAAGTGCGAGTCCTCTACAGATTTCATCATGACAGAGCAAAGGAAGGAAAACAATCTTTAAATATGTATGGGGTGGGTAAAGACAACGCTGACAAGGCAAGGCAATGCAAAACACACAGTCAAAGTCAGGGCCAAGATCGTAAGTCATGTGCCCGCGGCTGGGCATGTGCAAACTGAAGGGACAAATACTGGAGGAAGTCTGCCCCCAGCAGGACAATCAGTGGAACTGCAACTGGCGACTAGCTAGGACGGACGGACCTGAGGGGTTTCTGGGTTTCTCTCGGCCACGATGTTGATAAATGACATCTAAGCCAAAGGGGCTGAGTTGTGTACATGTACAGTATGTGTTTGTGCTGGTCTGTGTTTATGTGTACACTACTGTATGCATGTTTGAGTGTGACAGACAGAGAGGGAGAGAATGGGGAAAAAGTAAGCAACAGACAAAGTAAGAAAAGAAAGAAAAAGAAAGAAAGAAAGAAAGAAAGAAGAAAGAAATATGCATAGAGTACAAAGACATTTGAGATGAGGAGACAAAAAGTATGGAGAGAGAGGGAAAGAGAGAGACAGAGACAGAAAGATGGAGAGAGTGTGAGAGAGTGATAAAGAGAGACAGAGACAGAGAGAATGAGAAAGAGAGTGACAGAGACAGAGAGAGGGAGAGAGAAGGAGAGAGACAGAGACAAGGACAGAGACAGAGACAGAGAGAGGGAGAGAGAGCGTGACAGGGAGACTCATCTGGAAGTTGCATGACTCATTGGAAACAGCTGGGGGCAGGAGGGAAGTTTGGTAGAGTGTCGGTGTGTGGGGGTGCACCTGTGATTGTGAGTAAGTCAGTGTGTGTGTATGTGTGTGTGTGTGTGTGTGTGTGTGTGTGTGGTTGTGTGTATATCAGCTGAGTGTATCTCTGGGTGCTCTTCTTGTGAGTGTGTGTGCATGTGTGTTTGTTTTACTTGAATGCATCTGTGGGCGCTGTGTGTGCTCACCTGTGTGCTTGTGTGCATGTGTGTGCGTCTCGGGAGGGACTCACGGTGATGGAGGTGGGCATCTCCCTGAGGTTGTAGCTGCTCTTGTTGGGCAACACTTGTCCTCCCAGCAGCTCCCACGCCGCAAACGGGGATGATAGCAGGTTCACCAGAGTCAGGAATGACTGTACACATCACACAAAGGCGCGGGGGCAGAGAGAGACAGACAGAGAGAGAGAGAGAGAAAGAGAGAGAGAGAAAGACCAAGACAAGAAAAAAGAGCAAGGGAGAGAAGGGTGGGGTGGAAAGAGAGGGGAAGAATAGTGTGAGTCAGTATGTTTACAGCTCAAATTATTATGACACTTTTTAAATACACGTAAACTAGAGCTGCACTAAATCCAACTCTCCAATGTCTGACTTACACAGTTAGACAAAGTGACAGAAGGTCGAGCTACCCCTTGCGTGTGTAGCCTACATTCAATCAGACCCAAGCTGAGCTTAGGCGCTCTGTGCCAGTGTTCCTCTATGCAGACCAGGGTAAGCCCCAGTCTCGTTTCAAGGAGAATTTCAACATGGCGTAAACTAGCTCGAGGTACGGCCTGTATAAACAGTCTTTTTTAATAAACCATCCACCTTCAGCAAACATTCAAACTTATTATCATGCTGCAATATACCCGGAGTTCATTTCACACCGGAATTCTCCTTTTACCCCATAGGACATTGTCAGATACACACTTTTTCAACTTCTTCAACTTATTATATGTCTTAAAAATGACATGTAGTGTTCAGCAGGCTTGGGGACAGAAGGACTGCAACAGCGCCAGACACAATAAAACCCAGTACACACAGTAGAGATACTCTAACCACCCTCAACCAGATACAAAGCCAACAGTTCATAGTATTAAAAATACATTAGCACACAGACACATTAGCACATAGACACAGATAGATGAGAGGAGAGTTCAATATAAGGAGGGAGAGAGAGAGGAGAGAGAAGAAGACTGTTGGCTTTTTATGCAAAAAAAAAAAAAAAAAAGGATGGAAAAAGATGAAAACTGCTTCAGCTCCCTGATATTAAAGCGGCCCTGGGCCAGAGAAGAGAGAAGAGAAAGCCAATAGGGTGACTTTAACACTCGCTGTGATCAATCCATCTTAAAAGTGCAAAACTTTTATTCATAACGCAATAGCATACATTAAAACACCTGCACAAGGCTTGGAATAATTGGAGTGAAGTCTCTTCTTGGCAGTGAGAGAGCAGCGCGAGAGTGACTTTGCCGATTTGTCTCTGTTGAGCTTCTTTCCAAAATTAAACAAGAAACAAGGTCGAAAGAGACAAAAAGGAAAAAAAGACAAGGATCAAACTTTTACTTTTGTTTTGTCTTTAGTTGAACATGGAAGGAGTGTATGGGCTGTGTGTCTGGGTCTTTGCTCCAGAAATAAATTATGTATTCCTCCGAAGGACATTTATATCTGAAACTCTGACAAAGAATGACAGGCAGAGCCCAACGACACAGAGAGGATCTATGAACCGACCTGACAAGCATCAGCGTGTGTGTCAGAATGACAACATACACTTCTCAAGTCATCGTGAGGTTTTGTCACCATGAACAACAGGACCACACTGACACGAAAGAGCCTGAAGACGTGTACCCAAACATCTGAGCGTGGATCTCTCTGAAATTCAGCTTTTTTTTGGTCTGTGTGTTCTTAATGGTCTAGAGCAACATGAAAGTGCACAGAGCTCCATTTTTGTCTCTCTCTATCTCACACACACACGCACACACACACACACACAGCCACACAGAATCATACACAGCCACACACACATACAAAATGACAGTCAAAAATGAGTCAAACACACACACACACACACACACAAGTCATCAGTAGACACAGTACAAGGATTGAGTGAAAGGTTGCACTCCTCACACACCAGTGCATATATGGCAGTGGCCCATCCTAATTCAAGGGAAAGTTCAGTGTGAATCAATCCATAGCCCTGTTGTTTGAGGTCACAGAGTGCTGTTGGTAGGAAAAAAAGGAGACAATTTGATGCAACATATAATGACTGAATAATGAACTGGTAGATAACACTAACTGAATGGAGCATAGAAACTAACTCTCAGTGTCATTTTCCTATGCCCTATTTAGTTAATGTTAGCTACTCCTCTGGTGTTTGGTCTATGTTGTATGAAAGGGTCTCATTCTTTTTCCTACAGACAGCACTTGGTGACCTCAAACAACATGGCTATGGACTGACTGACACCAAACCTATCCTGTAAAAGACCTCCTCACTCCACATTTCTCTTTTTGGCCCCTCCGCTCTGAAAACTTGTATTAATGGAGCTCTTGAGAGGTGATTTAAGAACAGGACACAATGTCTGAATGTCTGCTTTGACCTGCTTCACAAGTTACTGTATCTGGGCCAAGCTGCATGAGCTGCATAGTGACCGTACCTTCAGGCAGCTCCTGTCGATGGGGTCCATGGGTGTGGACTTGGGGTGGACCACACGGACGTCCTCTCGGCCACACTCCAGTGTGGACCACAGCTCCACCACCATGGCCTGGATGAAGCCTGTGGAGACACAAAAAGAACATACAGGTGCATCTCAATCAATTCAAGTTTTGTCAAAAAATTTCAATGCATTGTGCAATGCAAAACCAGACCCAACTTCGTACTAAGGGCATAAACATAGCTCTTTGAGATCCTGTGATGAAAAGGGCACTATAAATTAAAAATTATTATTATTATTATTATTATTATTATTATTTTTAAAGACGTACAAACTTTTTAGAAGGCTGACATTTCTGTATTTAAAATGAATATATTTTTATTGGTCTGATGCAATATTCTAACCTCCTGACTTGTAATCAACATTTAAGCAAACATAGGCTTGAAATATGCCAGTTTATGTGTTAAAAATCAATATAATATATGAAGTTCACTTTTTCAGTTAGTAACAGGTCCAGTAAGTGACAGACCACACAAGCATTGAACATGTTTTTAAACCAAGGGCACCATGTCTTTCACACATAATTCATACCTTGCCAATATTTTTGTGTACCACTTCTGCAGGAATGAAATATAGATACAGAAGAGGGAGAGCATAAGGGGGAGAGAGAGAGCGAGAGAGAGAGACAGAAAGAAAAAGAAATGTCAAGAGAGAGTGAATGTGTGTGGGTGTGTGTGTGTGTGTGTGTGTTAGAGAGAGAGAAAGAGAGAGAGAGGGAGAAAGAAAGAGAAATATCAGGAGAAAGGGTATGTGTGTGTGAGAGAGAGAGAGAGAGAGAGAGAGAGAAAGAAAGAGAGAGAGTGGAGGAAAAATGGAGGGAAGGCATAGGGTTGGCAAATGGATGACAAATCCAATTCACTTCATCGAGCTGGACTGGACTTGACTGGAATTTGATGATGATGAAATGAAGTTTTCGTTTTAGTAAATGCGGATGTGTAACTGGACTTTCCCACTTTCACATGATGAAAAAACTTAGCCATGCAATGGATCACCGCCAGCACTTTGTGTGTGTGTGTGTGTGTGTGTGTGTGTGTGTGTGTGTCTCTGAACATTAGATTTGTGGGTTTTTGGCCAGGCATATGGTCAGACAAAAAACTGAAAGATGCATGAGATATTATGTTCTTTCAATAAATGTCGCAAAGGCCGACCACACCAGGGTGTGTGTGTGTGTGAGAGAGACAGAGAGAGAGAGAGAGAGTGTATGTGTGTTACTGTGTATGTATTTGTGTGTGTGTGTGTGTGTGTGTGTGTGTACGTGTACGTGTGTGAGTGTGTACGTGTGTGTGTTTTTTCCTGTCTGTGTGTTTCTCTGCAATGAATGTAAAGCACTTTCTCACCGGAGCTGCGTAGAGCGACCGCACCAGGGCCTGTGGCCGCCACCTGCGTCACCATCACGCCGTAGCCAAACTTCTCACAGCGGCTCACCTACATGCGACAACCAGACATACACACACACACACACACACAGACACACACACCTCTAGGATGTCAACAACAAGCATAGCTCAGCAAGTTCAATTTGTGTAATTTAACTAGAAATCTTACTGATCATAATGATGTGATGTGTGTACACGTGTGTGTGTGTGTGTGTGTGTGTGTGTGTGTGTTGTGTGTGTGTGTTGGATTTTTGATTACAGTAAAAGGAGAACTGCTTAAGCAAGGCCTGGGGGGGAGTCGTCCTCCCAATAAACTGTGTCATGATGAAACACACCTGCTTTGATTGCTCACAGTTCCTGCTAATAAGTGCAATACATATTAACATGCTCTCTTTCTAAAGCAGACACATGTAGTTGCTGTGTGTGTATGTGTGTGTTTATGTGTTTGTGTGTGGGTGGGGGGTTGGACCACTAGCCAACTTCATTTAGGGGGGCCTTAGCACTAACGAGGTGATATGAGTTATCATGGAAAAGGTCGTTAGGGAGGAGACAACGAAGTGGGTACATGATCCACACACTCGGGGGGAGAAAAGCAGCACAGCTCAAGCTGAGGGGCCCCCGCTGTCAGCGGCGGGGAGATTAAAAAGCACAGATTAACCGCGTGGGAAGAGAGCGAGACAGAGAGAGAGTCCGAGAGAGAGAGAGAGAGAGAGAGAGAGAGAGAGAGAGAGAGAGAGCGATGAACGAGAGCATCCGCTGCTGTCATCCGGAGCGCTTACTTAACGCGGTAAAGCCAAGTGCGCAGTTTAGAGGAGAGACAGATGAAAGAGGCTGGCTGTCAGAGAGGGCTCTTCCAGACGAGAGAGGATATGTCATGAGGCATCCCCAAGATTGGCTGACTCCTTAGCTAAAGAGACTGCCTAAATTTAAGAGGTGTGAACTCAAGAACTATACTATGGCAGATATAAAAGACTGATTATCAGAAATATCAATTATATAGCCAGCCTATAATTATACTGTGGTAACAAAGCTATTTGTTTTATATACTGCACCATTTTATTAATATGTATTTCACTGTTCTATTAATATGTAGTCATCCAGACAAAAAAACTACATGATCTATTCGTAGCCCTATAGCAATACAACAGTGTGAGTCTGGCTCTGATTCTTTCTCTGTATTGTTCGGGTTTAAGAACAGATCAAAGGTCATTTTTTGACCATCTGTGTTCTTACCCACACTAGCCACACTGTCTCTCCTCTAAGAGTGGTCTGCCAGTGTGAACGTGATGGATGTTCCACATACAACATCCTGAAACTAGGAAAAATAATAATTGAGCACTTTCAGTTCCCTTCTCTTTTTCAGGTCAGCTGACAGCAAGTAGAAGGAGCACCGCTGAGAGTTGAGGATTGAGAGCGCATGGGGGTGTAATAATAAGTGCATGTAAAATATGAAAGTGGCTGGTAAATTGTGGATGCAAAATAATAATTTATTTGTCAGTGTCTGCACATTTTTCAAAGTTAATTTCCACCCTTGGTGCGCATGTGTGTGTGTGTGTGTGTGTGTGTGTGTGTGTGTGTGTGTGTTTTACAAGGATTTCACAAAGAAACTTCTGAAGCGCTGCAACATCAACCCAGACCATCTTGAGTCGCTAGCACTTAGCAGACCAACCTGGCAGGCTACCTACGCCAAGGCAACTGAACATGAAGTCAATAACATCTTCCTTCAAAGGAGGACTGTAAGACATGTACAACAACATCAGCAGGCAAACAGTATCCCCCAAACATCAGGACATGCCTGCTCTATCTGTGGACCAGTGTGCGGCTTCCAAATCCTCCAAGGCCTCCACAGCCACATGAAGTGGCACCAAGGCCAACAACGTTGATTCCAACCCACCCCCACCCCCCCCTTTCTTTGGAGCAAGTGTCATCATCGGACACGATGGACAACTAAGATGGGTACCTGCAGTTTCTTGGTGAAGTGTGAGAATATGAAGTTGTCCTACATATACGCTAATGCAACAATAAGTGCATGTTTGCTGTGTGTTTGTGTGTGTGTGTGTGTGTGTGTGTGTGTGTGTGTGTGTGTGTACACCTGTGGTTTCTTGGTGAAGTGTGAGAATATGTAGGTGACACACTCGTTGATGCAATAATGACTTATGTTTGTCTTGTGTGTGTGTGTGTGTGTGTGTGTGTGTGTGTGTGTGTGTGTGTGTGTGTGTGTGTGTATGTGTGTGTACCTGTAGTTTCTTGGTGAAGCGTGAGAACATGTAGGTGACACACTCGTTGATAGCCCCGGTCTGCTGGAGCAGGAGTAGCCCCCGCGGCGTGGCGGCGAAGTTCAGCAGGTTGTCCAGCAGAGTCTCCTCCCACACCAGCCTGCGGCACACAAACAACACACAACATCATTACCTTCATCAACAACAACAATTACAACATCAATCATCACAACATGTAAACAGTGTTCTTTACATTACTTACACACCAGTGCCTGTGAGAGCTGGCTGTAAGCCAAAACTAACATTTTACATTAAAACTCACCCAGAGAAAAGTATTTCTTAGAATTGTCTTGACTTTGTCTCTTAGAAGCAAATAAGATCTTGTATTAAGCTGTTTTGTGTCTTTCTCTCCAAAGCGAGTTTTTAGGACAAACAATTTAGAATCCAGTAAGATCTCGCCTATGTTTCAAATTTCTCAAAGCTCATAAGAAACAGTACCCACCAGTGAAGCCTGATGTCTAAGTTCAACTTAAAATCTGAAATGGCTTTATACTGTTACTGAAACAGAACAGAGGTCAATAAGACGTTACTTATTTCTGAGAGACAAAGGTAATAATGTAAGAAGTAGTATTTTCCTCTGGGCAGGCACTGGACAAGTAGTGAAGAGTGCGGGGTGACTTACGTGTTTGGCGGGTCCTGAGAGGAGACTGTGTTGGGGGATCCAGGCACAGGAGTAGGAACCCGCTCCGACTGCGCACTCATCTGCAATGCACACACACACACACACATACACACACACACACAAACAAACACAGACACATGCATCAAAAACTCTCTGTAACACTTTATTTTAACGGTTTTACTTTTACAGTGTATCTACTTGTAACAACATGTAGAGTTATGTATGTACTTACACGCTACATACATAACACTAACCCTAATTCTAACCCTCACCCCAATTTATAGTGTAAGTCCAAAGTGTTACATGTTGTTGCATGCTTTGTTTAACTATACTTTATGATGTAGATACACTATTATCGGGACTCTAAAATAGTAGTGTAAAAAAAGTAAAAAGTAAAAAAGTGTAACTCTCTTTGTAGATGAACAACAGATGTTATTTATGCATGTTATCACTGATATCAGGCAACAGCCTTTCATCAGGAGAACTTAGGTTAGCAGCAGGCAATTTTTTAATTATCAGCCCATCTGAAAATTAGAACCCTATCATGTTGTTGCTTGGCAACATCGTTCAAAAAGTTGCCCCATGTATTAGCACCTTTAGAACCAAGCCCCCTTCCATCTTCTGGCCAGATTTCTGACACTCTTCATTCCTCTCTCCCAGCACAGTAATAAGACGAATAAGGCAAAGGAGAACTTTTTGACTACTCTTTGACACCAATAAGATGGAAACATGGAAAAGTCTTCTTCTTCTACTTCCTCTTCTGCTTCTTCTTCTTTATTGTCTTCTTCTTCTTCTTCTTTTTGTTCTTCTGCCTCCTTCTCTTTTTTGACTTCCCTAAAGTTATGCAGCAATCATGACCACATTTTGCTCCTATAGAAGATAAGATGTTGAGATTTAAGAATAAACTTTCAAGAGTTTTGCATTTTTGTTTGCTTGTTTGTTTGTTTGTGTGTGGTTGTTGTCTTGTTTTGGTCCTTGGGAGTCCAAGAGATTACTCATCCTCAGGGGTGGGCTGTGAGAGCTCTGAGCTCCGGGTCATTTAATTAAGACGGTGGCATCGGAGGCCTGTTGTGAAAGTTTATTTAGACATGAGAAGTAAATGAAGATATTGTCTACATGCTAACGTGGCGAATATCGAATAACAGTAAAGAAATTATGCCTCAGTATCCAGGCTAACTCACTTCCTTATTTTATGACAGTCTAACGAGTATGGTGTGGCTAGTGCTATACAATCTGTTATCAGCAGATGGCTTGAGTGAGCTGAAAGGAGAGTTCAGTGATTTTAAGACATCACTGTCCCCAAACGTCTGCCACACTGGATATGTCATCCAAACAAAACCTGTGACAACTAGGAATCAAAACAACATGCGCCAGTCACAGCTGTTGCCATGACAACGGAAAAAAGGGGGAGGTGCCACAAGAAGAAGTGTTGATTCACCCTGACTCAGTTCTTCCAGCTTTAGCATCGTCATGGGCCTGTCACTCCCTAACAACTCACTGTCAACACTCCTTCACATGCATAACACTCCTTCACATGCATACACTCACACACATATTCCATTCTCAGTTTTTGATTGTTGCAAACTGTTAATCTCTTGCATGAGTTGAAAAGTCAGTGAGGGTTAAGATATGTTCGATCCTTAACTGGGTAAGAAAAGAAGAACTTAGAGTTACACATTGAAGCTAAGCCAAGCCATGGCTTCTCCTTCTTTTTGAGTGATAAAACCAGGGCAATTACCTGATAAAAGATAACCCTTAACCAGAGAGAGAGAGCCCCTCCCTTGGGAGTGTCATGCCCAAATCTCTGTAGATGACCCTGAGACCTTTCTGCCATTATGTAACACTTCAATGCTGAGAGTCACAGTTCACAGACTCTCCCCTGTTTACAACTGATGGGTCTGGGATATGATTATGACTGGCGTTTCTGCTGAGAAGCTTTCCATTAATTGCTGACACCCAAAGAGGTAGCATTCTTTCCCACCAGCCATTCTCACCTAAAAGCTGAATAGAATAATGTATTTCTGAGCCATTTACAAGATAGCCAGTGTTCTTGTGCGTGAGGTTAAGAGATGACTTTGTCAAGAGTTTTTAGACTTTATGAAGGCACTGTGACATTGTATTGTGTCATTTTTTATGTGAGGGGAAAATATTTCAGAACCATAGTATAAACCTGAGCGTCAATATGCCTACTGCTATCAAAAGAGGATGTACCCATAGAGAAATGTCACGAAATGTTATAAATAGAGTGCATGACTCAAACCTGGAAAATAAAAAGATCCTGTATGTCACATAAAACATCTGCATCTCATGGACAGCAGTGTCTGTGGATTACTGACTATTAAATCATTACATAGTTAATTCAATTGCAAAATCCAAGGTCCCAGTCGCCACTGTTAAGGGTTTGCTAACATGTTAACTGACATCTTTAAGAGAAACAGCGATGTTATGCTGTAAAGGCTTTTCCACAGCATGTTGTGTTCCAAGGCACACTACCGCAGTTCCTAGTAACAAAGAGGTGGGTGTCCATGCGTCTATCGAGAAAGTACCAACAAAATTAAGTTTAATATAAAACCATTCCTACAACAAGTTGTTGCAAAGTTATTAACGTGTAACAAAGTGTTCAAAGCTTCAACAAGAAAAAGCTACAACAACAAACAAAAAGCACTAGGAGAGCATAGACCTCTGCCAAGGCATGCCCTCTCTGCCAGTTACAGAGAATAATTTCAAACATTCCTAGATCCAGACGGTGTTTCAGATCAACACCAAAATGTCACAATTTCTTCATTGGTCCATTTTCAACCTTCCCAGAAAGTTTCATGCTAATCCATTCATTGCTGCTAACAAACAGACAAACAAACAAACAAACAAACAAACAAACCAACGCAGGTAAACACATGACCTCTATGCCGGAGGTAAAACCGCTGCAAAGTTGTAGCATTGTTACTTCAACATGAAACAGCTACAATAACAAGCCCAAGCAGTGCGGTCACCTTTCTCCAGGTGGCAGCGATGCTCCCGTGAAGGCCGTAGGGCCTCAGCGCCTGTAGGCCCTCGCAGGTGTGGTACATCTGCCGGCACACGAAGATGAAGGCTCCGCACACGGCCATGTGGGCGTCCGGCCCCGCCAGCGCTCGCAGATCCCTGGCCAACAGCCTCTGGGTGAACTGCACGATGATGTGGGCCGCGGAGGTGCTGAGGAGAGGAGAGGAGAGGAGAGGAGAGGAGAGGAGAGGAGAGGAGAGGGAGTTCAGTTCAGTTTACTTTAGTTTATTGTTCCTTAGGGGGAGACATGATTGGCAGTAGTGATTAAGAACACGTAAGAACAGGAGAGGAAGAAAGGAGAGAATAAAAGAGAAGAGAAAAAAAGAAGAGAATAAGGGAGAGGAGAGGTGAGGAGAAGAAAGGCAAGGCGATCCTAAGAGACGAGGGGAGAGGAGAGGAAGAGAAGAGCTGAATAAAAAATAAAATTACATGAATTTACATCCTTGACTCAGCGCCTGGAGTTTGCTTGTTTGCTTGGGGAGAAGAACGGTTCTGAGTTCCAAGAATCATGATCAGATTATGCTGGTGTTTATTCAGAGTAGCAGCTCAGCTCAGCTTAGTTGATGATAAATTCATAAAACACATAATTCACCATTGCTATGTGAAGTGAGTATCCTTTGTTTATGCTTCAAATGGGTTCACTGTCTAGGTTAGTGTCTAGTTCCTTAGCATACTACCAAGGCCAAATGCTGACAAAAGTAAAAAGTAATTGGTGCATTCACCCTGTTATCTGAATATACTTTAAAACATAATGGGCTTTGCATTGGCTTATGCCACATTTCCCCACCAAGTTTTAATGACAATAGATTTCTGTGCAGTCTCCCAAAAAAACAAACAATACTGAAAAACAAAACCTCATAGGCAGAAGTAATAAACGCAAAACAAGACAAGTTGGGACATGTTTCTAAACCTGTCAGACATGAACCATGGCATCTATATGCTCATCAAAGTTACTTACAGTAACTTTTACAAACAGTGTCATGCATCATGTCTCCCCTCACAAGCACGAAATATACAGTTGCACACACACTTACACACATACTCACACACACTGAAAGAGATGCACCCGCACACAGATACACACACACACTGAAAAAGATGCACCCACCTCTCCCCATCGGCGGAGAGCAGGATCCTGTCGTAGAGGAACAGAGCCAGGCCACGCTCCGTGGTGGCCATGCGTGCCAGAGTGTCGGCCACATGTATCATGGTGCTCTCCAGTGACTTCAGTCTGGGCTGACAGGGGGGAAAGGGAGGGGAGCATATTGGTGATGGCTGCAGGTTACACTGAGCACCCAAAACAATGCTATGTGTAAAAGTGACATGAATGAAATGAGTGTGTGCGTATAATACTTTGGAGTGGCTGTGTGTGTGTGAGCACATGTGTCCGTGCGTGCATGTGCATGCACATTCGTATGCATTTGTGTGTGTGTGTGTGTTTGTGTGCGTGCATGGAAAGGTGACAGATAAAATGGGGGTGTGCATAGAATGCTGTGGAGTGGCTGTGTGTTTGCACGTGTGTGTATGTGTGTGTGTGTGTGTGTGTGTGTGTGTGTGTGTGTGTGTGTGGTGTGTGTGTGTGCGTTGGTGTGTGCACATGTATATGCGTGTGTGTATGCGAGAGTGTGTGAGTGCGTGAGTGCATGCACATTCGCATGCAAGCACGTGCGTGTGTGAATGTGTGTGGGTTTTGCCGGGGGGGGGGGGGGCTGATGTCTCACACCTGTTTCCCCTTCAGCAGGGCGATGACAGGGGCCAGGAGGAGCTGGAGCACGGGGGGCTGGTAGAGGCAGTCCACAGCACACTCCACCCGCTCACACAGCGTACGCAGCACCTCCATCACCAGACACGTCGGAGACAGGGAGTCTGCCAGAGGAGACAAAGTCACCAAACACACACCAAGGTACACACATACACACATGCATACACACACACATAGACATGTGTACACACACAGAAGCACACACACATACGCACACACACACATGCACACACACACACAGCGTGGCATGGCAATGAATCAGCAGAATGACATATCAGCAGATGGAAATTACACCCAGTCACACAAACACATTTATTCCAATAACATTCCCAGCTACAACAAAGTGGCAAGAATTTTCTTTTACAAACTAAGAGCTTAGGACCCCTAGCCTGGTAAACCAGCCCTTGTACTACACGTCTGGCTGTGGTTCTATTAACATGATTGTCTCAGGCAGCATCTTGCCTAACCAATCAGCGAACATTTCTTCCTGGTGGTGTAGACTCTGCTTAAGTTTAAAAACAATTGGATCTGCCTTTACCCATTCGCTAAAATACTCCCTCTGTTCACCGATTGGTCAGGCAGGATGCTGCCTAAGACAACCATGTCAATGAAACCACAGCCAGACCCTCTGTACAAAATGCAGTGTGGTACAAGGGGCTGGTTTATCAGGCTATAGGGCCAATGCCAGTGTCACGCCCTTATCCTAAGAGGTCAGTTCTCAAAAGCCCGCAAAAGTTTAGCAACTGATGTCTCATTGTTTTTTTTTTTCTACAGGAACAATATCTGTGCTTTTTCTTTAAACTGGGGGGTGGGGGTGGGAGCATTAAAATAAAGGTCTTAGACACTGGACATTCATGGTTGCCAGGGTGTCAATTCTAGCTAAGTGCAAGGGATGGTGAAATAATTAAAGAAGATTGAGTAAGATGCCGTGGTGTTTCACAAAACACTGGGCAGGAAGCTACTGATGACTGTTACTGGATGCGATAAAATGGGGAGGGGAGTATATCTGCTCTGACATTTCCAGACAAGCAGCCGTCATAAACCCTGACAAATAAGTTACCCATCACTCATTACCCTTTACATCACAGATGATTAGTCTTCTTAATGGACATGAGATATGGAATTGTTAATTACAAGGGCAGGTGTTGGTGTGTGTGTGTGTGTGTGTGTGTGTGTGTGTGTGTGTGTGTGTGTGTGGGTAGGAGGGTGTGTGTGTGGGTGGGAGGGTGTGTGTGTGTGCGTGACAGAGGGGGAGAGAATGTGTGTGGTTGTGTATGTGCGTGTTTGTGTGAGGGAGAGAAAGATAGTGTGTGTGAGTAAGGGGGTGTGTATGTGTGTGACGCACAGACAGGCACACCTGTGTGAGTGGCATCGTCAAAGGCTGGCTTAGGGTGCTGGTACATTATTTTGATGAAGGTCACCACCAGGTCGGTCAGCGTGACTGGATCTGACACACAAAGACACCAATCGCACAGTTATTGATCCACACTCTACATGCAGGTCATAGTCAACCACACATCAGGCCATCAGTACTACGGTCCCACAACACCACACTGCTTTAGGTTTCTTATTTTTTATGTGTTTATGTGTCACTAATTAAGAGGATTATTTTATATTTTACTGCCTCTCCCAAGAAGGTTACATTTTGCTGGCATTGGTTTGTTTGCCTGTTTGCTTGTTTGCTAGCAACTTTTGGTGAAAGGTTCTGAATAGATTTGCCTGACATTTTCTGGGAAGGTTAGAAATACATGAATGAAGAAATGATTAAATTCTTTGTTATTGGGAGATAGACATGCCTTGGTCTGCAGTCTTCGAGTGCTTTCTTGTTTTCAAATACAATCAACATGGCCACTGTTTGTTTATGTGCAATTACATGGAGGAAGAAGGAAATTGTTTAAAGTCCACTACTTCCACCGAAACCTCGATATCACCATAATGTCACAACAAGCTAATGTTTGATCTGAAATGGGCTGATTTTATTATAGGCACAATTGACCTGCTGGTTCTTGAGAATCCAACTTAAATGGCATGAATGGCACAACAAACTCAATGGAAATTGTATCAGTTACCAATCACTTAAACTGTTACCAGACCAAGTCATTATAATATACAGACTGTATTGTCTGGAACCTGGTTATATCCAGTTCCATTTTATTACTCTTTATTACTACTTTATCATTCTGTTCAGACAGAACCTAAGTACATGGGCAACAAGGCCAAAGTAATGTCATGCTTCGGATTTGTTGTTGGGATTTAAATGGAGCACACACATATCACGATTGTTTACCATTGCTATACACCTCCGTCTTGCTTGAGGTGTAAATGTGGTATGAATGTTGAGTAAATGTGGTGCAAATGCGATGTAAATTGAGTACATTTTTGCCTTCTTTACCTCTGCGGTTGTTGACTCTGATGGGAAAAAGCTTCCTCCCGTTGGTGTACATGAGGAGCCTACCAAGCACACACAGCGAGTGCACAAAGTACACATACTCCATCTCCCTCCCAGTGTACAGCATCCTCTGAATAGGGCCTGCACAGACAACAACAACAACAGCACAAAAGCTTGTCACACATGCTCTAATGGTAGCCAATGGCTGAAAGGAGCAAATCAAATCAAACTGGAGTGCCACCACAGCACTCACCCTTTGGGGGTCAACTTTTAGTTGCCTGGAATTGCAGAGGCAGTACTGGTGTGTGTGTGTGTGTGTGTGTGTGTGTGTGTGTGTGTGTGTGTGTGTGTGTGTGTGTGTGTGTGTGTGTGTGTGTGTGTGTGTGTGTGTGTGTGTGTGTGTGTGTGTGTGTGTGTGTGTGTGTGTGTGTGTGTGTGTGTGTGTGTGTCTATGACTATGTTTCAGCTACCTCAGGTTCATGTAGTGTGGGCGTAGTGGCTGCATCCGCCATCTTTCTACAATCTAGCCTGGCAGAGGAGTTCTGGAAAATTCTTTCAAGCACAGCAATGTGTCAAGCATTTATCAAAGCGAGTGAGGACAAAACCCGCCACTGTGTCAGGGAGAGCTGTTACCAGAGTAGGGAGTACATGCTGGCACACCTCAATGAACCCAATTGATACATCACATAAAGGAGCAGCATGAAGTTCATATATCATTTCGAAGACGCGGTTGTCCGACAAGGGCATATCTTTCCACAGTATGTGCTTTTTGGACAAAGCTCCAATGAATACATTGTCCTGCCAAAGAGCAACAGTGCCAGGAACTAAACCATTTCTCTCACAGTGACAGCTACCAGGAAGAGTTTCACATTAAATAATGTACACTACGGCTTCGGCTAACAAAAGACAGTTCCTCTGGAAGCTCTTTTATTTGGACTATCATTGGTGTAAGCTAACACATAATTTTCTCAATCTTTACATTTACCAAAAAGTATAAGGAGCCAAATATATTTTCACAGAATTCTGTATAAGGTCTTCACACACATGACCACAGACCAAGGTCATTTAAAATCACCAGAGAAAATCTGAGGAATCCACAAAGGAAAGGGGAAAACAGTGCCATGCTTCATAAAACTGATTTGCTCTCATAAAGTAATATGAATTCTTAGCTCAGGTAAAATGAGCCATTTTCTTTAATGAGGAATACTTAAAAAATGTCTTCCTTGATAAAACATAATAAAAAATAATTTGCTTACATGAAGTTATATTAGTTTATATCTGTGATAAAACGAGCCATTTACACTGTTAATATAAAAATTCTTCTTTTGGGGATGACAAATTACACAAACCATAGAGCATTCTGAATCACAGCCTGGCCTTGGCTAAACACAAAATAGAGAAAAGTCCATATCTCTTAAGCAAAGAAAACAACGATAAGATCTTCCTGAACTACACCCAATTGATTAATAATTTTTAGTGGAGTTATGAGGAAGGGCCTTGGTCCAGCCAGACAAGCGAGTCCACCCTGCTAAAATAACAGGTGAGGTTGTTACACATCTGTTGAGAGGTTAGACTCATTAAATAATACCTAATCTTGTCCTTCAATAACTTAACAAAGGAAATGCGTTAGACTTCTACTGTCTGACATGACAAGTGAGAGAGACAGGGAGAGAGAGAGGGAAGGAGAAAGGAAGAGAGAGAGATAAAGAGAGAGGGAGAGAGACAGACAGAGGGAGAGAGAGGGAAAGATGAGTTGGGGGCAACGCTGGACCTGTTTCCTTATCATGTTTTTCAACTCAAGAGTTGTGTACTTCCTTTCCACTTTATCAATTTGGGTGAAATCACTCGTCCTCTGTCTGAACTGCTACCAAGGAGGCCACAGAGAAGAGAGAAGAGAGAAGAGAGGAGAAAGAGATGAGAGAGTATAGACAGGAAACAGGAGACAAGAGAGATGAAAGAAGAGAAAGAAAAGAAGAGAGAGGAGAGAGCAGAAAGCAGAGAAGACAGGAGAGCAGGGAGAAAGAGGAGAGGAGAAAGACAGGAGAAAGAGGAGAGGAGAGAGGAAAGAAGAGAGAACAGGAGAAAAAGAAGAGAAGACAGGAGAGTGAAATGGAGGCCACAGAGACGAGGCAATGGAGACAGGGAAAATCAAGAGAAAGGAGGGAGGATAGAAAGCGGAAGAGACAGAGGAGAGATGAGAAATAAGAAGACAGAGGAGAGAGGAGGGTGGGCTGTAAAGAAGACAGGAGACAGGAGACAGGAGGGAGGAGAGAGGAGAAAGGAGAGGGGTTAGAGGAGAAGGGAGAGGGGAGAGGGGAGAGGGGAGGGTAGGCTGGAAAGATTAGGGGAAAGAGGAGAGGAGAGAAGAGGGGGGAGAGGAGGGTATGCTGAAAAAATAAGGGGACAGAGGAGAGGAGAGATGTGGGTGTGCTAGAAAGATGAGGGGACAGAGTAGAGGAGAGAGGAGGGTATGCTGAAAAGATGAGGGGAAAAAGGAGAGAGGAGAGTAGGCTGGAAAGAAGAGAGGAGAGGAGAGAGGAAAGAGGAGAGGGGAGAGAGGAGACAGGAGACAGGAGAGGAGGGTAGGCTGGAAAGATGAAGGGACAGAGGAGAGAGGAGAGAGGAGAGGGGAGGGTGGGCTGGAAAGA
>CM059282.1:4564105-4604490 GCA_030347295.1 Setipinna tenuifilis | reverse complement strand
TTTTTTCAACAATGCCCCAAGTGTACATTTATACGATAAAAAATAAACAAATAACAAGCAACAATAAAGAAAACAAGTAAAAGTTTACCAACCTCAGATGTTATTTGAGGAGTTTCTAGGGAGATCAAAACTATGTGAGCGAGTGTTATGATGACTGTGTTTAACTTTCAATAGTGAGTTTAGGTAAGGAAAGTAATTTACCTTATAAAGACTCATAAAAAAGAGGAAGCAGTGTCTCTCCCTCCTATCAAGGAGAGAAGACCAGCCAACATTCTGGTAAAGATTACAATGATGAGTTGTGAAACCATCACCAGTAGTTAATAGAAGAGCACTGTGATAAACCTCATTAAGGTATTTCAAGGTGGAAAGGGCTGCATGCATATACAAAACATCACTATAGTCCAACAGAGTTGACTGAACAATGGACTTTCTGTTCTGTAGCGAGAAATATGCCCTTATCCTATATAAAGCACCCAATTTAACTTTCACCTCCTTTGTGAGTTCTTAATGTGAGAATCACACATTCTTGATTTAGAAGATATCATGAACTAAGTCTTTTACTTTTTAAGTTGCTCCATGGATGTTGCACAAGTATACAAATATGAATCATCTGCATAAAAATGAACTTTACACCGGTCTAGTGGTACACAGATATGATAAAAAACAGATAAAAGTGATACAGTATGTCACAAAAGTGAATACACCCCTAACATTTTTGTACTTTTTTTATTATATCTTTCCATGGGAGAAGTCTAAAGATATAACACTTTTCTACAACGTAAAGTAGGCAGTGTACAGCTTATATAACAGTGCAAATTTGCTGTTCCCTCAAAATAACTCAACACACAACCATTAATGTCTAAACCACTGGCAACAAAAGTGAGTACACCCCTAAGTGAAAATGTCCAAATTGTGCCCAAAGTGTCAATATTTTGTGTGGCCACCATTATTTTCCAGCACTGCCTTAACTCTCTTGGGCATGGAGTTCACTAGAGCTTTACAGTTGTCACTGGAATCCTCTTCCACTCCTACATGACGACATACGGAGCTGACCTTGAGCTTGAGACCTTGAGCTCCTCCACCTTTGCTTGAGGATGCCCCACAGATGCTGAATTGGGTTCAGGTCTGGGACATGCTAGGCCAGTCCATCACCTTCACCCTGACCCAAGGCGTGGTCATCTTGGAGGTGTGCTTGGGGTCATTACCATGTTGAAATACCCTGCGGCCCAGTTTCAAAGGGGGGGGGCATCATGCTCTGCTTCAGTATGTCACAGTACATATTAGCATTCATGGTTCCCTTAATGAAGTGTAGGTCCCCAGTGCCGGCAGCACTCATACAGCCCCAAACCGTGACACTTCCTCCACCATGCTTGACTGTTAGCAGGACACAGTTGTCTTTGTAATCCTTACCTGGTTGCCGCCACACACACCTGACACCATCTGAACCAAAAAAGGTTATTTTGGTCTCATCAGACCACAGGACATGGTTCCAGTAATCTATGCCCTTGTCTGTTTGTCTTCAGCAAACTGTTTGCGGGCTGTCTTGTGCATCATCTCAGAATAGGCTTCCTTCTGGGCGAGCCATGCAGACCAGTTTGATGAAGTGTGCAGCGTATGGTCTGTGCACTGACAGGCGGTCCCCTACCCCTTCAACCTCTGCAGCAATGCTGGCAGCACTCCTACACTTATTTTGAAGACACAACCTCTGGATATGATGCTGAACGCATGCACTCAACTTATTTGGTCGACCATGGCGAGGCTTGTTCTTAGTAGCACTCTTGAAGCACTGTATGGTCTTGGCCACTGTGCTGCAGCTCAGTTTCAGGGTGTTGGCAATCTTCTTATAACCTAGGCCATCTTCATGTAAAGCAAAAATGTTCTTTTTTAAATCCTCAGAGAGTTCTTTTCCATGAGGTGCCTACCCATTTACACCTGAGACACTAACGGATCACATGACATCAGGGACGAAAAATCACTAACTGGGCACAATTTGGACATTTTCACTTAGGGGTGTACTCACTTTTGTTGCCAATGGTTTAGACATTAATCGTTGTGTGTTGAGTTATTTTGAGGGAATAGTACATTTGCACTGTTATATAAGCTCTACACTGCCTACTTTACGTTGTTGCAAAGTGTTCTATCTTCAAACTTCTCACATAGAAAGATATAATAAAAAATGTACGAAAATGTGAGGGGTGTACTCACTTTTGTGACATACTGTGCATTAAAAATGTGAATTAAAGGTTTAGTAATGGCAGGAGCTGCTAGTTTTAAAAGATGGGGTATAACTAATCTGTAGCCATTGAGCTTTTCATACACTTGAGGCCCTATCATGCAGCGGCGCATTGTGCATTCGTGACATGCGTATGCTGTCATTACCATTTTGTGCCAGCGCATCGTTCATTTTATCGTCACTTGCGCATTGCTGAAAAGGGGCGCACAAAGCTTTGAATCCAGATGCACATGCTGCTACGCCAGAGAGACGATTTATTATTTATTTTGTCGTTTTAAATAAACAGCATGGCAAGTTGTAAGAAATGTAATGGATACATCAACAAAAAGAAAACTAATTTACTAATGGTTTGATGGACCTTCACATTCCGTTTTGTTTTTGATGTTTCCTTTGAGTTGACATCTTTTGTTTCCCCCGTCTTAACGTTGTTGTACCGCTTTCGTCATATGCGCATTGTCTGAAGTCCGAAGCGCAAGTTGCTTTGGGGGCGTTCCCGACACAGTTTGGTATTTTGACGGCGGGAAAAGCAAACATTGCGCCAGGCGCATCGTTCAAAAGGGTTGTGTTAAGTTACTTCATTAGTCATGGGTGTGTTTTTGGGCGTAACATACAATTAACCAATGAGAATTTATACTCTCATTCCCTTTAAGAGCCAGCGGGCGCATTGTCCATGGCCTGTTGCTATTACGATGGCGGATTTACCTGGACGGGAGGAGCTTTTCGGTGGAGGAGACCGATCTGTTCGTGCATGAAGTAAAAAAACGCGTGAGCAGTTAATATTCGGGGATGGAAAGAATCCCCCCAAACCTCAGTGGGTCAAAGAAGTATGGGAGGAAATATCTTCAGTAATTGTGTCCTCCTTTGGCAAGAAGAGAACTTTCGAACAGTGCCTAAAGCGGTACAACAACGTTAAAGACGGGAAACAAAAGCTTTAAACTCAAAGGAGACATAAAAAATAGGTCCATTAAGTTTTCTTTTTGATGATTTGTCCATTTCATTTCTTACAACTTGCCACGCTGTTTATTTATAACGACAAAAGAAATCGTAAATAAACTGCAGAACATTGCAATCACTGTTTATTTAAAACGACAAAAGAAAACGTAAATAAACTGCAGAACATTGCAATCACTGTTTATTTAAAACGACAAAAGAAAACGTAAATAATCTGCAGAACATTGCTATAAACTGCAAAACATTGCTATACTCTCATTATTTGTGCCTGTTTGCTTACTAAAATATAGAGATACATGGCTATACAGGCTATACATGTTGCAACTTTTCTGCCAGTTCAGCTTGCCTCTCTGGCGCAACAGCAGGTGCATCAGGGTTCAAAGTGTTGTGCGCCCCTAAAATATCTTTTCAGCCTTGCGCGACTGACAACTGACAAAAAACATGGTTTGCGCTGGTCTAAATGGTTTTTGCATCCTCATAATAGCATCTGGTGTGCTTTGCGCCAGACCACACCTCTTCTTTTCGCTGACACGCCCGTCACGGCGCAATGTCAACAACGTAATTTTTTGTTTTTGCCTGAAAAAATGAATGATGCGCATGCTCTGGCACAGAATAGCAATGACAGCATGCGCATGTCGCGAATGCACAATGCGCCGCGGCAAAATAGGGCCCATAATTTCCTTGTGTAGGCCACACTGCTCTATGCCTTGTAACAAATCCACGCCACTAAATTGATTAAACACTGTGCCACACTTAATAAAATACATATGTTCATTTCCTTTTGTGTACCTGTACATGTTTATGTCTGGGTTTCCTTTCCACAACTGTTTTAATCTTCTCTGTTTTTTAGCACAGTGTGCGATGCTGACGGTATGCTGTCTAGTTAACATCATCTTTGACATATACAAAGGGTGGAGTTCATGCCACAACCATTCACTTAAATGGGATGCCTGAACACAAAACTTCACTCTCTCTGGTTGGCTAGGAAACAGTGACATTTCTAAACAGTTGTAGATAGGTTTAATGGCTTACTGAGTTAGCTGCTCATTTTCAACTGTGCTGTGGTTCCTGTTCACCCTTAACAGTTTGCATGCAAACACTGTCATTCATCTCCTCACATGTTTACTTTAGCAGGAAGTGATTATAGGCTGTAATGTCAACATTCATGATTCCACAAAAACTAGCGTGCCAGGTGAAGCGCTAACTGCATGGGTATGGGTATTCAGAGATTGCCCATGGCTATGAAACACTAGCAAGACCCACAACATCTATTACTACAACAAAAGTACACATTTAAGTGATTCCAAATCAGTGGATGAGGTAAGTAAGGACTTCTATACCTGTGGATATTTCAAGCATAAATTAAGCACACCGATGTGCCAAAAGACAGCATCTACTGTAAAACATTTTATGAGGACAGAAACATTTTTTCTATAAAGAAACGTGAAATTAATCAGCTGAATTCCAGATATGTAGAAATCATTAACAAAAACTACATTTTCAACTAGCAAACCATATGACTACATTTTGATATGTCCTGATGAATTATTTAAACATCAATAATATAGTGTATATAAGGACATGCACACACAGTTGACTATCCATAAGGTATAGTAAGGTTAGAAAAATCTTCAGAATACCACATACTAATGCATCTCATATTTTGGCAGTTTAGTTTCAAAATATGTATGGCTCTGTTATTGTAACAGTGTTGCTAAAAAGCATACAGTCTTTTATGTTATGTCCAAACAGAAAAGGAATTTACTTCAGTTGACAATCACTCTGAGGAGAAGTGTTTTAAGTGTTTCACGCATAATGCAAATGGGTCTGGGATCACAACACATCATAGACAACCAGTGCTACGGACCAGAGAAAGTCCAGAACTGCTGATGACAAACGGCTGACCTGATTACAGAAAGACCTGGTCCTTCTAAAATAACTGGGAAAACCTCTATGATGTTGCAGACTTTGATACTGTATGTACATACCTTCTAATATTTCTAGTAGTGAAATGATTCACAGCTGGTACAAAACACTGCCTGTGGTCAAAATGATTAAAAGTTGTTTATGTATACTCATATTATGTCAACTTTGTTTAAAGTAAGTAAATGACTTTGTGAACTTTGCATACAAAATGAAAAGTTTAGTCATTAAATGAACAATTACACTTGAACTAGTTTTTTTAAAAGATAGTTTATTGGTGCTTATTGCCCATGTGAGCTATGTTCTTTACCACAGTCTTATTTTGGACACAAAAAGTCCAGAGAAAAATATGCCTGGACTAGCACCTTCCTAGACTAGCTGTGCAGACATATATTTAACACTAGTTTTTTATGGATACAATTAAGAAAGCATATGCAGCATTCCCACTTGATATCTAAAATTATAGAGGTCATTAGCATCAAGATGAATTACACCAGGCCTTAAAATCGGCCCTTCCTCCTTTGGCCATGTAGCAAGAAGCACCACAATTTATTATGCAGTCTCACAGTTAAGCTACTTTGAGTCCAAATGCAAAGCATAAGGCCAGGGGAACAGTCATGACAACAACAATCCTGTTCTGCAAGTCGACTGTCACTGTCAACTGATCACTGTCAATTTACTGACAGATAATCCTTAACTCAATTTGGTCATACCATTTACAGTAATTGTAAACACTCTGAAATCTCGGTATGTGCTGCCCTCTAGTGGTCATCATCTGACAAGCATAAAACTGTACAAGACCATAATATTTTAAAATCCTACCTGTATTTTCCTGTTCTTACTTGGAGACCCTTCATTCCGCATTGCTGTGCACCGCCAACGTCGTTTACTAAATCATCACCAATCATCAGAGCCTTGTCAAAATGGCAGAGAGAGGGGCAGATAAGACCAAGAGGAAGAAAAACTGGTTAAAATAGGAAAACAGAAGTAATACCCCCCCACCATAATTATGATGAGAATATTGACAATATGAGTGCAATACAGCATTTTAAACCTCAAGTGGTTGAACTCCCATGTCATTAAGAACACTCTGGAAGAACATAGCTGATGGTTTACCGACAACCTCTGCCTCAACATCACAGGCATACTGCAAAGGACAAACAAACACATTCTTTTTACACAAAAATATCCCTTTACTTATGACAACTTCATTTGCGCTACCCTTACTCTTCCTTCATTAAAGCATTTCATTGTCGTATGACACTACAATACACTGTATGGCATTTTAACACAAAAACATCATTTCACACAAGCTTGTCAGTGTGCGTATGATGGCAGTTGTAACAGTAGGAACACCATTTCTCCAATTCACTATATTATAGCAAATGTGGTGAGGATCAAAATATAATGCATAATAGCTGTGATTTTTCCACTTTAGTTAATACAAGAACATCTCGTACTTCCAAAGCCTTCATATACACTCCAACATCCAGCTTAAGACCATCTGTCTCTTTGTAATATCGTCTGCAACAAAACAGAATAAAACAGTAAGTGCAGTTTATTGACACCAGAGAAATCATTTTGTGACAATAAAAGATCTGCCTACCCTTTTCCCATTGAGAATAGCACAGGTTTCTCCATGCCAATGAGGACCTGAAATGCATCATTCAGGTTCTTATAAGAGAACTTGTCCGCTGCATCTCCTATGACCACGCAATTGGGGTTTGTCTTATCCACACTATCGAACTCTGGCATAACATCTACATGAAGGCAATTATTAGAAGTTAGTACACCAATGACTACATCAGCCAGGCCCAAATAAGTAGTCTACTCGTCTAGTTTGCCAAGAGACCCACTTACATGAAAATTACATATTTATAACAAATCCAATGTGTGCTAAATACATCACTCATAGACCGCATCTTCCTCCTCATCACAATATAGTGTGTGTGTGTATTGAGAAAGAGAGCGAGAGAGAGAGAGAAAGAGAGAGAGAGAGAGCGAGAAAGAGAGAGAGAGAGAGAGAGAGATCGATCGATTAATAATCGCCTACCATCATGAACCAGCAGATGGGGTCTGAGGCCTCGCTCCTTCAGGATAGACACAACAGCTGGAGCAGGAGGGAACACCTCACTGACGGACATCTCAAAACCCATCCTATGCAGCTTCGCGACGAACTTCTCACGTGTGGCTTGAGTCTCATTGGTGCAAAAACGCAACTGCAGGTCTGACTCCTTCAGCCTTGGAAGTAATAAAATGACAATAGAAGTGTTTAAGTTAATTCCGTGACTTAATGAGACAGCAAACTATTGGGCAATTGAACTAACCTATCGTCACTCGTTTTTGGACTGACAGTTTTAAAAACGTGAAAGTTCCTGCTACTTTGATAAGTATAGGCTACACGTAAAACGATTAACAAACAAAAAAGAGACCCGTCTGAGGTCCTGTCTATGTGAACATAGTTAAGACGACATGCACACAGCATAGTTCCAGCAGAAGTTATACTCTATGTAGGCTACTCCAGATAACGTGGTCATTTCACACCAAACTACAAGACGAAAATACTAAAATTTAGGTTACCTTTTCACAGCTTCAATTGATCCCGATATGGGTACCCCTCCACCCTCGCCACTGTCATATAAAACACCACACATATCTAAAATCACACCTTTCAGACTTTTGACACAACCGGTCCAATTATGGTCAGCCATTGTGGAACGCTGCATTGAGTATGCGTAAAGAGATGTTACATGGGATATGGAGTTTCCGTCGGAGTAGGCCTACCTACGCATTGGTAGCCTATTCTGCCCTACAGCATTACAGAGTAGCATTGCAAGTTGCCGTTAAGACAGCGAATTCATGTTTTGTAATATGCATATACCGCATTAATCTGTAATATTCTGGATAGTTTTTTAAAATATAAAAATTGAATTATTAATCCGTGACTTTAATAGAGGTAAAGTCTATTAACAAAATAGGCCTACATTTGTAAAACTCGGGCTGGGTAGGCTTAGCCTACTATAACGTTACCCAGTTGTGCAGTGGGGACACAAATGGACTCCTTAATAAATAGTAAGGCTTCTATAATTCTACACAGGAACCACAACTACGGCACCTGTTCCGTTTTAATTCTGTTAGCCATAGATTCTGCTGTTAACAACAGGTTAAGAACGACACTGAGTTTTTCCGTGTAAGGTCTGCATTGCCGTAGCCTACATTCGAAATGGTTTTGAATTTTGAATAGAATTAGGTAGGCCACTCGAGAAAAATCAACCAATTAGAGGAGGATCAGAACTCGTGCTCAAGAATTATACATTTTTTGCAACCAACGTATCTATTAAAGATCGGATATTATTATTATTATTAAAAAAAAACACTTTTGATGTTTTTTGAATGTCTTTGGTTAGCCTACACACACTGTGAGTTTGAAGAAAGGCAAAAATTGTAAGTGGGCCTAAATATATAAGCCCATTAATTAATATCGTTGTTGATTTTTTAAAATTGTTATCTATATTTATAAATATTTATTTATTTATTAAAAATGTTGCCAAACACATTTTGTTTATAATATGGTGATAAAAATCCTTCTCAGAAAAACAATTTACTTAATGTTTTCACTCCATTTCCTCTTTGCTGTCCGTAAACATCAGACACTTCCACAGTCACAGATATACAGTATGTCACAAAAGTGAGTACACCCCTAACATTTTTGTACTTTTTTATTAGCCTATATCTTTCCATGGGAGAAGTCTAAATATATAATACTTTTATACATAAAGTAGGCAGTGTACACTGTATTTAAGAGTGCGAATTTGCTGTTCCCTCAAAATAACTCAACACACAACCATTATTGTCTAAACCACTGGCAACAAAAGTGAGTACACCCCTAAGTGAAAATGTCCAAATTGTGCCCAAAGTGTCAATATTTTGTGTGGCCACCATTATTTTCCAGCACTTCCTTAACTGTCTTGGGCATGGAGTTCACTAGAGCATCACAGGTTGTAACTGGAATCCTCTTCCACTCCTACATGACGACATCACGGAACTGACCTTGAGTTTGAGACCTTGAGCTCCTCCACCTTCCATTTGAGGATGCCCCACAGATGCTGAATTGGGTTCAGGTCCTGGGACATGCTAGGGCAGTCCATCACCTTCACCCTCACCCAAGGCGTGGTCATCTTGGAGGTGTGCTTGTGGTCGTTACCATGTTGAAATACCGCCCTGCAGCCCAGTTTCAAAGGGGGGGGCATCATGCTCTGCTTCAGTATGTCACAGTACATATTGGCATTCATGGTTCCCTTAATGAAGTGTAGGTCCCCAGTGCCGGCAGCACTCATACAGCCCCAAACCGTGACACTTCCTCCACCATGCTTGACTGTTAGCAGGACACAGTTGTCCTTGTAATCCTCACCTGGTCGCCGCCACACACACCTGACACCATCTGAACCAAATGAGTTTATTTTGGTCTCATCAGACCACTGGACATGGTTCCAGTAATCCATGCCCTTAGGCTGTTTGTCTTCAGCAAACTGTTTACGGACTGTCTTGTGCATCACCTTCAGAAGAGGCTTCATTCTGGGACGACAGCCATGCAGACCAGTTTGATGCAGTGTGCAGTGTATGGTCTGTGCACTAACGGCGGTTCCCCTACCCCCTACCCCTTCAACCTATGCAGCAATGCTGGCAGCACTCCTACGCTTATTTTGAAGACACAGCCTCCGGATATAATGCTGAGCACATGCACTCAACTTCTTTGGTCGACCATGGCGAGGCTTGTTCTTAGTAGAGCCTGTCCTCTTGAAGCGCTGTATGGTCTTGGCCACTGTGCTGCAGCTCAGTTTCAGGGTGTTGGCAATCTTCTTATAACCTAGGCCATCTTCCTGTAAAGCAACAATTTTCTTTTTTAAATCCTCAGAGAGTTCTTTTCCATGAGGTGCCATGTTGAACTTCCAATGACCAGTATGAGAGAGTGTGAGAGTGATAACACCAAATGTAACACAACTTCTACCCATTTACATCTGAGACCTGGTAACACAAATGGATCACATGACAACAGGGAGGAAAATGGCTAATTGGCCACAATTTGTCCATTTTCACATAGGGTGTACTCACTTTTGTTGCCAGTGGTTTAGACATTAATGGTTGTGTGTTGAGTTATTTTAAGGGAACAGCAAATTTGCACTGTTATATCTGTAGGCTACACTGCCTACTTTATGTTGTAGAAAAGTATTATATCTTTAGACTTCTCCAATGGAAAGATATAAATTATATCTGAGTACACCCCTACATTTTTGTACTTTTTAAAAAGTACAAAAATGTAGGGGTGTACTCACTTTTGTGACATACTGTACCGGTAGGCCTATATAATGTGGGCAAGAGTGGGTTAACAGACTGCAGCGAAGCAGGAATGCTGATATGTTAAGATCCATGCACCGTTCTCAGCTAGCAATCAATTCGTGTCGGATTTTAAGCTGTGCTTATTTTAGACTGGTAAATACGCGTCCGTTGGCTATCTGTCGTGGACGTAACATTAAACAGATCCCATTCGATGACACCTCTCTGGGACACGGGTTCAGGACGTCCCGCAACAGGTAACACAAACTGATCTCCTACCTAGCCTAGCTAGCATTTCGTGTGGGGTAAATTAGCTGTTTGTGGACAGCTATCTGGCAACTACTCTTTGCTTTGGTCAGTTACGCTGTTATATCACATGCAAATGTAAGTAATATGTTTACAGATACAGCGTACACGTGTTTTAGAAGATTACATTGACGCTGTAAAATGTCATAACAGGTGAAGTGGGTTGCAACAGTATGGTTGCAATGTATGCATGCTAGAAACTCGTTCCCACATTTCTGCTGCCACTGTTGTTGCAGTCAGACAGCATAATCGTTCAACCCAGGCATAATATGCATCTGTTGCGTCCTAAATGAAAAAGTAATTTTTGCTTTCAACATGGTCTCTGTAAACAAAATCGTATCACATCAATGTTTACAATATTTTCGTTGGGGATCTGCTCTCTAAGAGGCACCGGAGGTACTGTCAGAGACGTGCATCTAGCGCAAATAGTTTCTAAGAAGACATCCGGCTTGGAGCGGCCAAGAGCATGTCAAATTAGCAGCCCAGTTAAACCCTTATCATTTTCTCTGGACTGCTTTTAAGTGTGAATTGCATCAATTTACTTTTGGAAGTATAGCAGTAATGACACTCATTTTACATGGCATGTTTCAATACACCCCCCCCCCCTCTCTCTCACACACAATAATTTCACAATCATTTTATTGCTATGGGTAATAGATAGAGCATTTTTTCTATGATAATAGCTGTCATTATGTGCCCCTACAAGTCACATTGAAAGAAGTGACACATCTCTTGAGTCATTTAACATTTCAACAGAAATGTAAGCTCCTTTTTTATTTTTAATACTTCAAAGTTACAAAGTGGTCTAGGCCTAACCAGATTTAGATAAATTGGCCATGTAGAATACCCATGTTTGGGTATTTTACAATGTAGTCAGTTGGAAGGAATGTGGCAACTGACCTGAACAACTACAACTACATGCACTGGCCACTGTCGGTGCACCGCTGGAAATACTTGTTATAGTTGTTAATGCAACTATCTATCAGCAACTATCTATCAGCCAATTACATGACAGCAATTCAGTGCACTTAGGCAGACAGACATCAACACTTAACATATCTAACACTTAACACATCTTAATGCAACTATCTATCAGCCAATTACATGACAGCAATTCAGTGCACTTAGGCAGACAGACATCAACACTCGGAAGGAAGGTGATTTAAGTGACTTTGGATATGCAGTAAAAACTGCCACAAATCAGACAAGTAGGTAGGTTAATTAATCGCCTGTGTGCACAGGCAGAAGGAATGCATTGCAGGATTTTTACTTTTTAAAACCGGAATCTCTACCTCTGGCATTACAAGCATACCATACCTTCAAGCAAAAGACTGCAGCTAGTATTCGACCATCTTAGAAATTGGATTATATAAGAGCTGTAAAACATTTTTTTGTCTCAAGTTTATTGCTGCTGTGATATTAGGATGGCAGGATCAGAGCTTGATGTTTTTAACATGGAAAGTTATGGAAAGTCACATATTTCAAGCTACTGGTGGTGATGTAATGGTGTGGGTGGATACTTTCTTGGACTCACAGTACCAACTGAGCATTATTGATACAAAGCCTACCTGAATGTTGTTGTTGACTGTCCCCATCTCTTTATTGCTATAGCATTATCACACAAAGCACCAATTCTGAGACTGATCTCTTAAATATGACCCTGAACTAAATTCACGATGGTGAAATGTTCTCCACAGTTTCAATCCAGATTTCAATCCAGTAGAAATTGTGTGAAACAAAAACAGGTTAATTAGTTATACATTTTTAGAACTCTAACTGATATTGCCATCAATTTGTGTTAGATATTCTGTTTGAAGGGTGGTTTAACAATGCCTTTTGTCATCTTTAACCAAACCTTAGACTAATTCACAGTGCAACAATGTGCAACGGTGTGCTCACACTTCTGTTTCCACCAAAATGGTCATGGTCCTGATATTGCCATCAAACTGGCATTTGTATTATGTGTATTTGGCAGAGTTTGGCAGAGTGTATCGATACGTATTGATACGGATTAAATCTGCAGATTGATATTTTAATAATAGGTCTTTTGCGGTATGCTGGTGTCATTATTTATGTATATATATGAAGATTGGCTGGCTAAACACTGGCTGGCTAAACAAGCGGAGAGTTATTCTCCACTCTGTCATTACAGAAACAAGCAAAACTGGCATTGATACTAAGAAATAAACATAAATAAATAAATAAATACATACATATTTATTGATTGATTTATTTATTTACTTTCATGACAATTTACATTGTAGATTCTGACTGAAGGCATCAAAATGATAAATGAACAGGTTGAATTATGTACTTAACAAAAAAGTTAAAGACAACACTTTTTTGTTAAGTACATAATTCCATATGTGTTCATTCACAGTTTTGATGCCTTCAGTGAGAATCTACAATGTAAATAGCCATGAAAATAAAGAAAATGCATATTTATATATATATTTTGTATCAAATCATATTGGATCAACAATTGTATGACCTTGTGTTTGTATTGATTCAGGAAATCCGTATCGATACCCAGCCCTACTTTGGAATCCTGTTTGTGTACAGTACCCGACAAAAGTCTTGTCGCTAATCCAGTTTGTAGAAACAAAAGCTTATAACCTGACTTGTAATTAACCCATTGGTTTTAGAAATGTCTCATATGAAAGCTAAAACCCTCCCAAATAATGCTGAATATACCAAAATAAATTTGCTTCACTGAAGAAAGAATGACCATTTAATCAACACAGAAAGGTCCGATTTTGACAAGACAAAAGTCTTGTCGCCTTGTCATATAATGCACCCAATCCTAGATTACAGCCTCACCTGTGATCAGTTATTGATCAATCAATTAGTGGATGTGTATAAAAAGAACCCCAGCATACCAGACCTTCACATCAACTCCAACTTGCCCTCTGACAACATGCCTAAGATGCACCCTGAGACCAAAGCATTAATTATCAAGAGGACCAGAAGACCAGATCCACTGCTGAGGTGGCTGATACCTTCAATGTGTCTCAGCATCAAGTACAAAGAATAAGAAAAAAGATCTGAATAGACTGGAGATGTTTTTGACAAGCCCAGGTCCGGCAGACCCTGCTAGACAACTGCTCGGGAGGACCGTGTGTTCCAAGGCCAGCCCCTTTTTTCACTGCAGCAGAGCTCCACCAGGCCTGGTCACCTCAAATCCCTGTGTCAACCAGAACAGTTAGTAGAATTCTGTCTCGAAATGTCCTCCATGGTCGAATCAGTGCACAGAAACCAAAACTAAACAAAAGGCAATTAAAAAACATTTGGCAAGGCCCACAGCCTGCTAAAAGGATGGATGCTGGAAAAGTGGCAGAAGATTTCTTAGATAAATCTTCGGTTGAATTACATCACATCCACCGCAAATATTGCAAGAGACCTACTGGAGCCTGTGTGGATCCAAGATTCACACAGAAAACAGTTAAGTTTGGTGGCGGAAAAATCATGGTCTGGGGTTACATTAGACCCCCATACTGAAAACATTTGCAGGGTGGAAGGCAATATCAATAGCCTAAAATATCAAGAAGTATTAGCAACCTCTTACATTCACAACCACAAATTTTGCAGCAGGATGGTGCTCCATCGCATACTTCCATCTCTACATCAAAGTTCCTCAAGGCGAAGAAGATCAAGGTGCTCCAGGACTGGCCAGCCCAGTCACCAGACATGAACATCATTGAGCATGTCTGGGGTAGAATAAAAGGCGAAGCATGGAAGGCAAAACCAAAGAATCTTTATGGTCTCTGGGAGGCATGTAAGACTACTTTCTTTGCTATTCCTGATGACTTCATCAATAAATTGTACGAGTCATTGTCGAACCACATGGATGCAGTCCTACAGGCTCATGGAAGTCATACAAGATATTAAATATGAACCTCACAGCACCATTACTTGATTCACTGATGTTATTCAACATATTTTTGTATTTGAAGTAAATTATTTGTTCAATTTTCTGTAGGCGACAAAACTTTTGTCTTGCCAAAATCTGACCTTTCTGTGTTCATTAAATTATCAATCTTTCTTCAGTAAAGCAAATTTATTTTCAGTATATTAACATAATTTAGGAGGGTTTTAGCTTTCATATGAGACATTTCTAAAACCAATGGATTAATTAAAAGTAAGGTTATAAGCTTTTGTTTCTACAAACTGGATAAGCGACAAGACTTTTGTCGGGTACTGTACATCAAACATTAAGGTCAGAGACAAGAATTGGTTGAAGTGAAGATTAGTTGGACTGATATTTTTCCTGCATGGATCTGAGGACAAAGAGATGTGGGGTTTCATTTTAGTGACGTGCAAAGTCTAAATGAAACACATTTTATTATTTGTCAAAATCTACTTGCTTTATTACCATGAAAAATATCCTACAGACAGTGTGTCAACTCCACACTTATGTTTATGCACTTTGATTGTTTGCTGACTTTGATTCTTTTTGTAATTCAGGGCTCCTGGTATTAAAAGGATGTCTTGCATTTCTTTACAGGGCAGCTGGAGTAGTTTACTCCAGTATGGCGTCAGGTGGGGAGGGATCTGGTACCTCATCTCCAAACTTGTATAAATATTCCAACCGCCTGAGTAAAGAAAGGTCACCCTACCTGTTACAGCATGCGCACAACCCTGTGGACTGGTAAGGCTATATTGTACACCAGAGTGTGAACTTCTTTTCTACCAGGAAATAAAATTAGATTTAGTTCTTTGAAACTTGTTCAAATGTGTTCAAACATGTGTAAATAAAAAGGTATTGTTGCTAGGTTCCCTTGGGGGCAGGAAGCTTTTGATAAAGCTAAAAATGAAGACAAGCCCATATTCTTGTCAGGTAAGATTTTAGGCAAAGAAGATTGACAAAAAACATGACTGCAACATTGAAGAGTTAATGTAAGTTTAAATGGACACTTTTGATGTAAGTACATTGATGTGACACATACCGTACATGCAGTCAGTGTTCCATAGCACACTCTATTTGTACTTTTTTTTCTTTTAAAGCTGATGAAAGTCATTACAGTGAGTAATGTAAATATCTAGTAACCAGCCATTTACATTCATCCTTTTCTGTTTTAGTTGGTTATTCCACATGCCACTGGTGTCATGTGATGGAGAGGGAGTCTTTTGAGGACGAGGAGATTGGGAAGATTCTAAGTGAAAACTTTGTGTGCATCAAGGTGGATAGAGAAGAGAGACCAGATGTTGACAAGGTTTACATGACATTCGTACAGGTGAGTGTCAAAATAATCATGTGTGGAAACATAGTTGTCATCTGAGAACAACAACAATGCTATGTGAGACCTTAGGGGTGGGGTGGGGGGAGGGGGTGTGGGGAGGGGGTGTGGGGTGTGGTGGTGTCTTTGTATTCATGTTCAGTGTTAAAGGGTAATTATTGAAGGGTATTTTGAGAACCATCATTGATGTGTTAATCGTTATTAAGTCTACCAAAAGCACTAAAAACTGAAGTATTCCTTTAAACAAGAATTGTGTATTTACAGTTTTTTACAGTTGCTTAAACTCAATTTTAAAAACTGGGCCCATGTTGACAAAACACTACACACAGTTAATGCAACCATACACCCAATTAACAGAACACCCCAGCTCTATTGCAAAATGCTATTCTTTTGTCAAAAGTGTACACATATTTATAAAAATGCAATTGTGGCACCAAATTGCACACACATGAGTCACATCATATGTTTGTATTGGAATAAGTTAGACACAGTGGTAATTAATGGAAGATACTTGTAACATTTGCTCTTTCTTGTAAACTACACAGACAAAGCAAAATATAGTAAATTCACCACTAATGACACCAATTCACAAATTCAACACTACATGACAGCAATTCTACAGACCAATGAAAATGTTTATTTTTTTATCCTGTAACTAGACTCAACTCAGCCAATAGTTGCAGTTTGACAACAAAGTATATACTGAACAAAACAATACACAACAGTATCTTTAACCATGTTGAAAAAAAAAGGCATCCCTTCTCCTTGCTGCATCTGGCCACAGAATTTCATCGAGATCGTAAACCTTCCACCGTCATGCTGAGAAATACTCTTCTATTGCATTTAGAAAAGGAGAGTATGGTGGAAGAAAAAGGACTGTAAACTGTGGATGCTGTAGAAACCAATTTCGTACCAAAGGATATCTATGAAAGGACACATTGTCCCACACGAAATGTAACGCATGCGTTCATTCATGTTCACTGCAGTTACAATGTTGTGTACTCTGTCTAAAAATGCAAGGATAAGTTCAGTGTTGTATGGACCCAGGTTAGCATGGCGGTGGAGGACTCCATGTACTGTTATAGCAGCGCAAAGGGTAATGTTACCCCCGCGTTGCCCAGGGACATTGACAATAGGCCATGGCCCAATCACATTTCTACCCCTTCTCCGGACTCTAGAGAGTTGGAACCTCATCAATGGGTTTTTTTCACCATCAATCTACATGACTCTCTGAAACACATAAAAAAGACAACTGTTACATTCATGTAATGTTAGACTTTCACATTATTCTGTGTTTTATGTGTTGTGGCAAATTATGTGCACACAATACTGTTGTGATGGAGTGACCATCATTAGGGTTTTGGGTGTGCTCTGAGGACCACACCACTGAGTCTGGCTCTTTGGTGTTGTGGTCAAAGTGCATGTTTGGTACCCTGGAGACCTGGGTTCAAACCCTGGTGGGTAACTTTTTTCCCTCCCCTTCACTACGTAAAACTGTGGTAAAGTTCAAAATATATACCGAGACCACTACACACAGTTAGTAACACATGACAAATGCTGTTCACTAAATATATTTCAATAGATATTTTTTTACTTTTATATAATCCAAAATCAGTCAATATGCTGAAGTGTTTGCTTTTGCATGGTTGCACACTGAAAACCATTTTTTCAAAGAACCATATTCACAGCAAACATAGTAGTTGGAGACAAAAAGTTACTCTAAGTATCATGTCTGGCTAATTTGGTGGCAAGTCTCAACATAGCGTTTTCAAGGTAGTCAACCAATGTTATTCCAATGTGATCAATTTAGTCCTTGTCTTTTCTGTCTGCTCTTCTCCCATTGTACGTTGCAGTGGTAGTATTTACCTCTTCCTCTTGTTACATGTCATCTCACTCTAATCTTTACTGTCCCTCTTTCTTTTCCTCTTGCTACAACACTGCCTTACATTCATATTCAAGTCAAAGTTACGCCCCTGTTTTCTATTTTACAGTGTTACAGTTTTTTATGTTTGCTTACACACTAAAATCTAAAGTTTTCCACAGTTAATGAAACCCAATACTTAAATACCAAAACATCGGCTCAGGTAGGCACCACTCTAAGCACATTTTCAGCTTCACACTTTTTGCAAAACACTACACACAGCGATTTGCAAAACATTACACACACTTACATGCATTACACACATGATGCTTTTGTAATGTCACCTTTTTTCCATTTCAAAACACTAGCTACCAAATGACCACACACTTGCAACCAACTGGTTAAACACAATTGTCATGTGCCAAAACACTAAGGGATAAAATGCAAAACACAGTAATCATACTTACAGTTTTTTATGTTTGCTTACACGCTAAAATCTAAAGTTTTCCACAATTAATGAAACCCAATACTCAAATACCAAAACATCGGCTCAGGTAGGCACCACTCTAAGCACATTTTCAGCTTCACACTTTTTGCAAAACACTACACACAGCGATTTGCAAAACATTACACACATTTACATGCATTACACACATGATGCTTTTGTAATGTCACCTTTTTTCCATTTCAAAACACTAGCTACCAAATGACCACACACTTGCAACCAACTGGTTAAACACAATTGTCATGTGCCAAAACACTAAGGGATAAAATGCAAAACACAGTAATCATACTTAAACACTGTAAAATAGAAAACAGGGGCGTAACTTTGACTTGAATATGAATGTAAGGCAGTGTTGTAGCAAGTGGAAAAGAAAGAGGGACAGTAAAGATTAGAGTGAGATGACATGTAACAAGAGGAAGAGGTAAATACTATCACTACAAGGTACAATAGGAGGAGAGCAGACAGAAAAGACAAGGACTAAATTGATGGCAGTTTTGAATGACATTGGTTGACTACCTTGAAAACGCTATGTTGAGACTTGCCACCAAATTAGCCAGACATGATACTTATAGTAACTTTTTGTCTCCAACAACACTGTGTTTTACTATGTTTGCTGTGAATATGGTTCTTTGAAAAAATGGTTTTCAATATGCAACCATGCAACAAGCAAATAAATAAACAAATAAACAAAAAAATATCTATTGAAATATATTTAGTGACCAGCATTTGTCATGTGTTACATAACTGTGTGTAGTGGTCTCGGTATGAATTTTGAACTTTACCACAGTTTTAGTGAAGGGGAGGGAAAAAAGCTACCCCACCAGGGTTTGAACCCAGGTCTCCAGGGTACCAAACATGCACTTTGACCACAACACCAAAGAGCCAGACTTAGTGATATGGCACTCAGAGCACACCCAAAACCCTAATGATGGTCACTCCATCACAACAGCATCACAACGCGGGGTAACATTACCCTTTGCGCTGCTATAACAGTACATGGAGTCCTCCACCGCCAGTGAACACAAATGAACGCGTGCGTTACATTGTTGTGTGGGGCAATGTGTCCTTTCATAGATCTCCTTTGGTACGAAATTGGTTTCTACAGCATCCACAGTTTACAGTCCTTTTTCTTCCACCATACTCTCCTTTTCTAAATCCAATAGAAGAGTATTTCTCAGCATGGCGGTGGAAGGTTTACGATCTTGATGAAATTCTGTGGCCAGATACAGCAAGGAGAAGGGATGCTTTTTTTCTTCAACATGGCTAAAGATACTGTTGTGTATTGTTTTGTTCAGTATATACTTTGTTGTCAAACTGCAACTATTGGCTGAGTTGAGTCTAGTTACAGGATAAAAAAATTAACATTTTCATTGGTCTACAGAATTGCTGTCATGTAGTGTTGAATTTGTGAATTGGTGTCATTAGGTGAATTTACTATATTTTACTTTGTCTGTGTAATTTGCAAGAAAGAGCAAATGTTACAAGTATTTTGCATTAATTACCACTGTGTCTAACTTATTCCAATACAAACATATGATGTGACTCATGTGTGTGCAATTTGGTGCCACAGTTGCATTTTTATAAATATGTGTATACTTTTGACAAAAGAATAGCATTTTGCAATAGAGCTGGGGTGTTCTGTTAATTGGGTGTATGGTTGCATTAACTGTGTGTAGTGTTTTGTCAACATGGGCCCAGTTTTTAAAATTGAGTTTAAGCAACTGTAAAAAACTGTAAACACTGTAAAATAGAAAACAGGGGCATAACTTTGACTTGAATATGAATGTAAGGCAGTGTTGTAGCAAGAGGAAAAGAAAGAGGGACAGTAAAGATTACAGTGAGATGACATGTAACAAGACGAAGAGGTAAATACTATCACTGCAAGGTACAATGGGAGGAGAGCAGACAGAAAAGACAAGGACTAAATTGATGACATTGGAATGACATTGGTTGACTACCTTGAAAGCCCTATGTTGAGACTTGCCACCAAATTAACCAGACATGATACTTAGAGTAACTTTTTGTCTCCAACAACACTGTGTTTTACTATGTTTGCTGTGAATATGGTTCTTTGAAAAAATGGTTTTCAACATGCAACCCTGCAACAAGCAAACACTTCAGCATATTGACTGATTTTGGATTACATAAAAGTAAAAAAATATCTATTGAAATATATTTAGTGAACAGCATTTGTCATGTGTTATGTGTTAACTGTGTAACCCTGTGTAGTTCCCCTTTGCGCTGCTATAACAGTACATGGAGTCCTCCACCGCCATGCTAACCTGGGTCCATACAACACTGAACTTATCCTTGCATTTTTGGACAGAGTACACAACATTGTAACTGCAGTGAACACGAATGAACGCATGCGTTACATTGTTGTGTGGGACAATGTGTCCTTTCATAGATCTCCTTTGGTACGAAATTGGTTTCTACAGCATCCGCAGTTTACAATCCTTTTTCTTCCACCATACTCTCCTTTTCTAAATCCAATAGAAGAGTATTTCTCAGCATTGGCGGTGGAAGGTTTACGATCTCGATGAAATTCTGTGGCCAGATGCAGCAAGGAGAAGGGATGCCTATTTTTTTTCTTCAACATGGTTAAAGATACTGTTGTGTATTGTTTTGTTCAGTATATACTTTGTTGTCAAACTGCAACTATTGGCTGAGTTGAGTCTAGTTACAGGATAAAAAAATAAACATTTTCATTGGTCTGCAGAATTGCTGTCATGTAGTGTTGAATTTGTGAATTGGTGTCATTAGTGGTGAATTTACTATATTTTACTTTGTCTGTGTAATTTACAAGAAAGAGCAAATGTTACAAGTATTTTGCATTAATTACCACTGTGTCTAACTTATTCCAATACAAACATATGATGTGACTCATGTGTGTGCAATTTGGTGCCACAGTTGCATTTTTATAAATATGTGTACACTTTTCACAAAAGAATAGCATTTTGCAATAGAGCTGGGGTGTTCTGTTAATTGGGTGTATGGTTGCATTAACTGTGTGTAGAGTTTTGTCAACATGGGCCCAGTTTTTAAAATTGAGTTTAAGCAACTGTAAAAAACTGTAAGTATGATTACTGTGTTTTGCATTTTATCCCTTATTGTTTTGGCACATGACAATTGTGTTTAACCAGTTGGTTGCAAGTGTGTGGTGATTTGGTAGCTAGTGTTTTGAAATAGAAAAAAAGGTGACATAACAAAAGCATCATGTTTGTAATGCATGTAAGTGTGTGTAATGTTTTGCAAATCGCTGTGTGTAGTGTTTTGCCAAAAGTGTGAAGCTGAAAATGTGCTTAGAGTGGTGCCTACCTGAGCCGATGTTTTGGTATTTGAGTATTGGGTTTCATTAATTGTGGAAAACTTTAGATTTTAGCGTGTAAGCAAACATAAAAAACGGTATTCTTTTTTTCAGTATCTTCCCCCCTCTCTCCCTCTTCCTTCATGTCTGGCTAGGCTAGGCAAGGCCCCTACCACTCCTCCACCTCCTCCACCCCCACACTCTCCACCCCACCCCACCCCAAATGTGCGGTAGGTTTTTATATTTGTTCTTGCCCTGCAGAGCCATAGAGGATTGCTCTTAAAATAGTGCACTCCTTCCCTTTCATCTCCACTATGGCAGATGGGGGGCATACAGAGAGAGAGAGAGAGAGAGAGAGAGAGAGAGAGAGAGAGAGAGATGGAGAGATGGAGAGATGGAGAGACGACATGCCACCGGGTTCCACTAATGCTCCAGCATGCTCTAGATGTGCTGGCCCCTCTGAGGGCAGGGCTGCTCATCAAAGCCCTGTGTTCATGCTGGAGGGGGTGCCAGCCAGCCTGTACCTAAACCCTGCTGCTCCCATATGAGTGCTTTACTGTAACATCAGGGCAACGCTATGGGCAAAAGCATGGGATGTAATTACAGTGCCATGGTGTAATACAGAACATTTAATAAAGATACTCATTTTTCTGCTTCAGTGATTCATCTTTTTTTAAATTGGGCTGTGTTTATGGCTCCCGTGAAGGGGCTGGGTGCCTGTACCTCTAGGTTTCTGTGTTTGAGTTGGATGAAATATTTTCACCTAATTTTAGAGGGCTAATATGCATTATTTAACCAACCATCAAAGTTCCATTTTTTTCTTTGCAGTGTACTCTTAAATTAATCTTAATTGTGGAAGAACTAATTTTACTTATATTTTGTAAAATAATGCAACAGATGTGTAAGTACCATAAATGAAATCATTATTGGGAATTTCAACAAAATCCTTAAATCAAAAGAAAAAGTGTAAAAAAAATGCTGCTTTTCGACGATCAGAGAGGGTGGAGAATGTTACAAAGTACTAGACCGAGTGTAAGTAGTACACGCATGATGCCCAGAGATATCCCAAGATGGCCACACTCTACGACTAAAATGACTTTCATGGGGGGCTGAAGGAGAAACTTTGAGGTCAGCAAATTTTGGCAAGATTTTGTCCCTCAAACCACCTTCCTGTGAGCAGTAACCCGCCCTTGTTTTTTTTTCCTCTTGTCTTTTTTTCTTTCTTTCTTTTTTATGAGGGGGAATCGCGGAGAGGAATTCACGGTCAGCTCGTCTTATACTCAAGTTTCCTTAACTTTTAAACACTACAGCCTAAACTTGAGGGCACCTTGTAAATGGCCCTCTCTTAAAAAAGTCACTAATGGTGATTACCACTGACATGTTGCTCATAGCAAATTTGTTTTGAGGTACAATGATGGAGTACAACAGAACAACAACTCATATTGACAGCATGCCTCCAATCCTAATGTGCTGCAGCTTAATTCAGGTTTGCCATCCGCCACGCTGGTTATTGTTAGACGTCTGGCACATGGGGTTGACTGAGCCATAACAAGACCAAAGCTGAGCAATACAAATGTCAAGAGTGATTATCCCTCCACAGCAGTGACAGTATTACAGCAGCTGGTTGTGGCCTTCACTAATCTTATGCTAGCATTTAACATCATGGACTTCTAATTGTGTTTTGTGTTTCTGTTGGCTGTCTGTTGTGAGTGTTGTTTTTGTTTTCAATTGTGAAGTCGATACAATACAATTTCAATACAACCCCCGTACACCAGCTTTGAAATACTGCTAATGACGCGTTGATTATGATTCAAGTCTTTTTTTTGTCAGTGCCGCTCATTGAAAACCATTGTTTATCATAACAGCTTACGATGGAATACTATGATGTTCGCTGCCCATATTGTTGAATTTGAAAGTGGGCCGTCTTTTGTCGAAGCCAAATGTCATTGCATAACTGTGTTAAGTGCAGCGTGGGACTGTTTACTGTTGTGTAGTAATGGACATTCAATAACTTAAATAGTTTTTCTTCATATTTTTCCACAGTACATCAAGGCCAGGTTATATATAGGGGGTCGTGTTATAATATTGTACCCATTTGTTTCAGGAGTGCATACTCTTATTGATGAGCTTTGTGAGGACACTTTAACAAGTGTCTAAGGACACATTATGTTTTGGGATCCTTGCAAGGTGACACTGGGTTGCTGTATGTTCAAGACACTAAAACAATATTAGATCACTCTCGAAGTATAAACTAGGCCTCAAGTCCAAGAGCAAGTGTTTTATGTTCAAAGTGGGTTGTGGTGTTATGCATTAGAAAAAAAATCACACAGAGACTCCATCTTTGTGCTCTTCATTCAGATTGCTCAATAAACAACTGTTTTTTTGTACAAACATCATCAGATGTAATCAATTTCAAAACCAATTCTGTAACATTCTGGAGGGAGAAAAAAAAGACAAACATTTGTCAAAAGCTAACATTGACAGTTCTGAAGCAAAATTTACCAGCCACTACAACAACAATAACATCAGTTCTGCACATTTGGTGACCAAACGAGGAAATTAATTGGCTGGGGGAATATTAATTTTAAAACATTAGTCCGGCCCCCTAAAACCCCCCAGTTAACCACTGCATGCAGACAGTGAAAGCGGAAAGCCACTTAATGTCAGTTTAATCCTCTGTGGACGCCAAAGATGGAGCTTTTCTGATTAATCCAATTACAGAATGCTCTCCCCAGTGCACACCACAGGGTTTTTACCTTTTCTTCCCCCGTGGCAGTCTTCCCCAGTCTGAGATTTACAGCCATTACTGTCACTCTCTCTGTTCTGTACTCATTTTTCCTGCCAGTGTCTCCTGGAAATCCTGTCACTTTGAGTCACGACAGGAACAAGAGTACCTGTTGTTGGTAATTGCTGCTGAATCATGACTTCAACTAAGCAGTCCAAAAATGACTTAACTATAGTGTATGTAGAAACATGACATCTATTTTATATTGTAGCCTTGTGCTAGTAAAGCTTTTTTTTTTAAGGACACTGAGAAAGCTGAAAAATATGAATTGTAAAAGAAGAAAATTTGTCCTTGGTGACCAGATTAGAAAGCCATATTTGTAATAGTTGGATTCCATAAATGACAAAGATAATACAGATAATGACATATTTTCAAAATAAGTGGACCATTATGACCCTCAGTCATGTCTCTATAGTTTGTCAGAAAGTCAGAACACTCCAATTAGAAACAGTTTGAAATACAGTGCATGCAATCTGATAACAAACCATACACATTCATCTATCAAATGTATATCCTTTTAAAAACAATACATTTATCAAAATCAGCAAGCCCTTAGCTTAGTCATCCCTTAGCTATACATAACTGAGCTCCTAGGCCAGAGTCACTGGTGTTTGGAGATGCATTGAAGGCCCCTGTCAGCCACTCAGTCATGCATTTCAGTCAAAGGTAGCACTAGACAGTTATACAACCATTCATTAACCATGTTTGACCAAGCACTCATCTCTTGGTACACCAATCAACAGCTCATATACCTCAACTTAATGCTGTGCTTGTAACATGACACATTGGAAGATGATGACTGGTAACTGTAGGTTTCAATACATCTTTATAACACATAACTGTGTTAATCAGAATCATCAGAGTAGAAATGATCCAGCTGTGTTATCAAAGACAGGGTACACAGCAAGTAACATCAAAACAACAATCCCTTTTTTCCTCGATTCAAGCTTCAAGGAAGCATCCCTTCATCCCATCAGATGTAGACACATCTAGCAACATACATGTTAAACAAAATGTAGTGTGTGTGTCTCTGTGCTTACAAAGGCAATTTGAAGGTAAGCACCATGCAAAACCACCTCCATAGAATACTGTACAGCCAAAAAAAAAAACCACATACATCATTATGTCTTTCCTGAAGGACATCTTGACTAACAAGGCAATCCCTCTAAGGTAGCAGTGTTTTCCTGCCATAACCTATATAACATATATTATTTTAAGAGTGTTTATCAACCCATACGAACAGATACAAAGGCATCCGTTCACAAACTCATGTAAACATAGGTCCATCTTATCTGTTAACTCTTTAACATTACACATCTGTCCCTCATTTCTGAAAACAGGGATACAGCTTAGTTGTCTCTTAGAAGTCTTAGAAGACAAACAAACGTCTCTCTGGCACTGTGCAGAGACACAAGATGCCATCTATTAGGTACTGTAGTACAGTCAGGCACATAAATTAACGATGACTGCCGTCCTTTATGTAATTTTTAGTGCAGTTCGAAATTAGCATAAATTATTATTAGCTCCATTTGCGACTGCACTCTGAGTGGAAACGTGCAGTGGCAACACGCGACATACAAGTACATCTGAATTACCCTCTTCCTTCCCTGCTGGCAGGGTGGGGGGTGGTGTAATGGAGGTGGGGGTAGGGGGAAGAAAAAAAGTCACCCACTCTGTAACTTCAAAGTCAGATTGCTTCCCTGGCCTACTTCCAGTCGCCCTGTCACGCTTCTGCAGCTGATAGGCACTGTACACGCCCCTCTTGCACACACACACACCCATGCGTGCACACACACACACACACACACACACACACACACACACACACACACACACACACACACACATAGTGCGGGTGTGCAGTGCAGACGACGACAGAAGGTTCTGGCAAACAGGAGACAGAAAAAAGCTGTATGTACAGACAGAAATACACAATCTTGTTATATCTCCACAGCCATCTGTAAGATTTTGTAAGAGAGGCAGGAAATGACAGGCTTTTAAAAGTCTAAACCACACTCTCAAACATAGGCCAGCGAGGACTGAGGCCTCGCTTATGAATCAAGGATCTTTGCAGAGGCTGTGGGGTGAACTTCCCTGCGAGTTTAGTGTTTAGGTCCAGCAGTGTTTCAGTAGTAGTTTCGACTGACTTGACACCTCACGTTTTTGAGTAAGACAAAACTGATTGGTTAGTTGGCATCACCAACCCCAAGGCACGTCGCCACACGTGAAAAGCATATGGCAGTGTGCAAATAAACACGTTATTATTAGTCACACAAACAAGACAGAGGCAGTGCTGGTGAAGACTACACCAACACGGCCTCTTCTCAAAACTTGGTCAAGGGGGTGCACAGGCACCCTTGGGTCATCACCTCTCTCTGTTCTGGTGCTGAGTAGATGAGAGGGCTCGTGTTTTTAGTTTAGTTTAGCCATGAAGGAATCTGTGTTTTTTTTTTTTTTTTGAACACAAAAATACCCTCAATTTCATTTGAAGCTCTGGTGCACAGAAAAGCAGACACCAGCTTGCATGCCTTAAGGCAAGTTTACAGTAGATGTGTGCGCTTGTGTGTGTGTATGTGTGTGTGTGTGTGTGTGTGTGTGTGTGTGTGTGTGTGTGTGTGTCTGAGAGAGAGAGAGACAGTAAGAAACACATTTTAAGAAAAAGACAAAACAAGGAAAATCAGCAAGAGAAATAAGAATGCCCTGACAATATTTTTTACCATATGTAATTTAGATGAATAGATAGTCTCCTCTCATTTGTATTCCATTATATATGTAAATTAAATATGTGCAAATATGTGATTCAGTTGATTTTGTCTTTTCTTGCACTCAAATAAATCATAGGGAATCCATATTTTTTGGATTGAAAGAGTATACAAATGAAATGTGTGTCAGCCATGGCGAGGAGTCAGAAGTAGGACTTCCTGCCTCTGTCCCCACGCATGCAGCTGGGCTGGCTGCACCATATCAGGCCAGAAACACACACAGACACACTTAACATAATCCCATTACCAGGGGGCTAAGGAAGGGACTGAAAGCGAGAATAGGGTGTGTGTGTGTGTTTCTGTGTGTGTGTGTGTGTGTGTGTGTGTTTCTGTGTGCTGTGTGTGTGTGTGTGTGTGTGTGTGTGTGGTGTGTGTGTGTGTGTGTGTGTGTGTGTTTCTGTGTGTGCATGTGTGTGTGTGTGTGAGAGAGAGAGATTGTGTGTGTATGTGTGCGTTTCTGTGTGTGTGTTTGCTTTTGTGTGTGTGTTTCTGTGTCTGTAAAGAAGTGATACAATGCTTAATCTATCAAATAAGGAGCAAACAAATATTATTTAAGGTTCTATTTGCTTCCAAACTAAGAGATTTTTGAGGTTAAGTATGTCAAGGAAAAATAAAAACAAGTTCTAACAGTGCCCTGATAAATTTACCATAAAATTAACACAAATGTAAACTGTCAGTTGATATATTAAGATGTGTCCATGGTATATACATTATGACAGTACATTTACAATCTTTACTCCTGCAAAATAGAAACTCCTAACTGAAAATATCTAAATAAATTAGATAAATATCTTGTAATAAATACTGACTTATATTTCCTTTTTACATTACCTTATATACAGCTATGTGGGGTCATGGGCAACACTGGTTGGTGCTATATATATCTGACTGACATGTCTTTGACAAAATAATCAGCCCTTTAAATAAATAAATACACCAAAGCCAGTGTCTATAAAGACAGGGAATTGTTTAGACTCTACAATACAGTCGATAAACCCACTCATTTAAAAAAAATCTATTAGATAATCACTGTACCCTCTATCCCACTTTCAGTGACTAAATACACCATCCATTGATTGAGATCAGAGGTAAAAGAAGCCCACTAGTGGAGACCAGCAGCTGGCAGCAGGACACGTGGTCAGCATTGGAGGTTAGCAGCGCCACCTGTTGGCCTGGAGTGGAAAAGTCCCTGGGCTTGAGGCGAAGGGTGATTGATGGTGAATGGCAGCCGCGTTTGCTACTGGCCTGCGGCCCTGGCCCTGGCCTCCATGAGGGATGCCCTCTGCTCCATGGCTGCCCGCATGGCTGTGCTCATTGCTGGGGTCATGTTGGGGCCCAGGGGACGCCAGGGACCTTGTTTGGACTTGCCGGGGTACACCACACACTGGAAGTAGGGGATCTTGCCTGCATGTCAAACCATGATTATTACCATCGGTGACAGAACATAGTACATACAATAGGTGTTTCCAACTGTTAAATGTATTGGTTAGGGAAGACATTGAAATGATCACTTGCACTTTCACACTAAGGAAGTTAAGATACGTAGCTGTCTTGTATAGCAATGCAGTTTGCCTTGTTCTGTGGTGTAATGTACTGCGAAGTGTTTTATTATTTTCAGCCAGTGTGTATTTGGGAGCAGGGGAGGAAAATACAGAAAAAGTGTGTATATGAAAAGGCTCTGTAATAGGTGTAATGTACTGTAAAGTGTTTTATTATTTTTGGCCAGTATGTATCTGTGAGCAGGGTAGGAAAATACGAAAAAATTGTGTTTATTAAAAGGCTCTGTCTTCCATTTTGGAGAGAGAAATTTAGATATCTGCCCTTAAAACAATATCTTGTATCCCATTACTAGTTTTCTCTTTGAAAGAGCCCCAAGAGCCTGACTTCTCTCTGCAAACACTGAGCTATCTTTTGAACGAGGCTACAGCTCTCACCTGGCTTCTTCTGCTCAGCTCCGCTGGTTGCAGTATCAGGCTCTTCTGGGGAAGGTAATGGGGGGGGGTGGGGGGTATGTCACAACAGAGAAAAAGAGAGAGAGAGACAGACTTAGAAATGTAACATGCAGCCTGCTCCTAATAGATACATGAGGTGGGGAAATATAAGACATCTAGAAGTGGATCTTCCCACCAGCTCAGAGCCATGGGATAGACCTGACGGAGCTGTGACATTGGGGGCCGGGGTGGGAAATGGGGCTGGGAAAGGGGGTGGGCCGTGTGTGGGGAGGGGAGGGGCAGAATGTGTTTTCTCTCTCACACGTTGGGACAGACAGTTGAGGCTGGGGGTGGGGGTTGGGTGGGGGGTTTTCAAATGAAACAGGTGACCTTCAAAGGACTCTGTGATGAATAGACATATAGACCCACAGACACACACACACACACACACACACACACACGCACACACAGAAACACACACACAGACAGAAACACACACACACACACACACACATAGTAGCTATACAGCCACACGCACGCAAGCACCCCCCCCCCCCCCCACACACACACAATAATAATAATAAAAAAAAATAAATAATAATAATAATAATAACATAGCATAACATAGCAATAATAATAGCATTTTTAAAATACTGTCTTTCAAAACACATGCTATTGTATATTTAATCTTGGTTAGCAGCATCTGTGTGCACAAACACAGTAGACAGACACACACTCTCTGCAGTTACTCAGTACATCCAATCCAGATAGGAAGGGAGTGTATCTTGCTGGTTACAGGAACACAACACAGATACTGTTGATCAAGACAGAGATTAAAGCCATTTCCTCTCAGGAGCGACTGTAAGACAAGCTGGCACCAGCACTGGCAGTTAAACTCACAACACTCACAGTGTTATCAGAGCATTAGCAGGGTGGTTATGCCATCAGGGAAAGAGGCTGAATCAGTCGCAGCAAAAAAGAGCGAGCTAGGCATGGTGTTTCATCATGGTATGATTTTATTTGAGTTTTTTTTACAGAAGTGAATCAATTCTAAGCCAGCTGTGGCTTGGGAGGTCAATAGGATGGGAAACATGATGAGGAGCAGGTAGATATAAGGGGGTGCGTTTGGGGGGGGGGGGGGGGGGGCAGTTTGGGGCTTGGCCAGGAAGGGGGGGCGGCTAAAGCTATTACTGAGAAAGAGATACTGTCACTCCACTGGTTTTACTCAATGTCATGATGGATGCACCAGCATCAGGGGCAAAAAAAACCTTGCCTTCAGAAAGCATGTCTAGGATGCTACCAAGTGCTTATTTCATCCATTAAGTAAGCCGGCAATAATTAGCACTAATTAGCAATAATTTCAGCCAGGCAGGTGAGTTTATTAGTGATCAAGCAGTTACTCAAGTAGAAGCAATACATGGTAGGACCTTTACTTTCTGAACGCTTTTTTTTTTCACCTGTGGCCCACAGCCTATCTGTAATTAATGAATTAATATTTAATATCTACAACTACAGCCTTGAATAGACCTGATAATTATCCATGTGCGAGAAATTAGCTGGAGCAGCAAATCGACTCCTTGTTGAAAGAGTGTTGTAGAAGAACTATGGAAAATGTTAATTGAGTTTAATTAACCAGTGGAGTGATGAGGATATACCTGCATGATCTTGACGTTTTACAGCCCTTTGTCCGTTTGTCTAGAAATGGCATATTTGTCACAACTTTTGTCAGTCTTTTCAAGATAACTGCAGTCATAACATATTTATATATTAACTGCAAATGTACTGTAATATCCATGTAATGGCTGTGTCTACATATTATACATGTAATAACAACAGTAATAATCTTCTAGTTACAGTGTTCACACTGCCCATAAATAGCAGATGTCATAATAATAACCAGTGTCATAATACTAACATATGAATAATTAATATTCCTGCTCTGTGATCTTCTTTATTTACCATTATTTTCCCACAACCCTCACAGAGTTGCGTTGTTTTTATGCCACTGAAACTGCCAAGGAGCATGCTCACAAATAAAGCCAAACACCACATGGCTTTGGGTTTTGAGCAAAGGTTAACGAGCACATGTTTAACAACAGATGAACATGTCAATTAGACAGCCAACACAGCAGCTCCTCACCAGCCAGATCCTCAACAACCATTAGCCCCCCACCCCCCTTCCTTCAATCACTAGCCATCAACCAGACAGACTGAAAACTAGTGCGCTACTCACTCGCAGGGGCAGAGACATTGACATCTTTATCTGGAAGTGAAATGAAATTGGATGTTCACACATGTGCCAAGAGGCCACATTATGTATTGCACTATTGTGAGACAACGTCAAATAATGGAATGCACACAGAAAAAACAAATTGCAGAAAAAATTGGCTAAACAAATACACTGCCTTTAATGATGCATATCTTACAGCAAAGATTGCACTCTGACATCCATCTTGTTAAGACAACATAGTAACACTATTTGGTGTACAAATGCTAAAATTACAAGCATAGGAAGGGAAAGCTATTTCTTCTGCTTTAAAGTGATGTATTTCTACATAGTAAATGCATACACTTTACACTGTCAACATAACAGGGATCATTATAATTTGCATGTATGAATGGTGACCCTTGAATGGAGCAAAATTGCAATGCAGTGGGCAAGGGCTATTTTTAAAAAAGATAAACCAGTGAACCTGTGGGGTGTGTACATACCTTTTTCTTCCTTAGTCTCTTCCTTTTCTGTGTCACAGAAAGAGAGAGACAAAGAGAGAGACAGAGAGAGAGACAGAAAGAAGGAGAGAAGAGAGAGACAGAAAGAAAGAAAAAAAGAAAGAAAAAAGGAGAGAGAGAGAGAGAATCAGAGTGAGAAACATTTTGTCACCTGGGTTGAGACCTTCAATATGCTTCCTGTCTCACTTGTCTTCACATTAACACACCCTGACAGCTGCTTGATTGCACTCTCCCTGAGCCCACGAGACCCTGCTTATCAGCTTAGAGAAATGAGTTATTTCATTTTCCATGGGTTGTGAATACTTTTGAAGACATGCATACTTGCACTTTTAGGTAATGCATATGATTTACCCCTGTCTGAGGGTGTTGAAATTAAACATGGCCTTTATTTAAAAGTTGCTTTACTTGACAGATTCAATTTCCGGTTGTTATTCAGGGCTCTGATTGTAATGGGAATGAGATGACATTGTTTTTCGGCCATCAAATCGGCAGCACAATGTAACATTTGTTATTAGCGTACACAGAGGAAGTTCACACTAAATTGCTGAACTTTTAGGCCATCATCACAAAGGTGTCTTTTTCTGCCGTTTTGTTTCACTATCATCCATTAGGTACTCTCCATTCCTCCATTTTGTTTTATAGCAAGTCTGCACTTTGACATCCATCTTGTTAGGACAACACAGGAGAACTATTTTGGTGTACAAACGCTAAAATTACAGGCATGGGATGGGTATAAAGGACCACAATAGGTAATAGATAAATAAATAAATCTACATGAATGGTGTTAAATCCATTATCACATCTCATTTGTGTCTCATTTGTTCAGACAAATAGCTGGTGGAGAATTAGCATCTGTGATGAATGACGGTCATTTAGTCGCCCCCTCTGGCCAGAGCTCAGCTCTTTGTTACTGGAGCACTTTTCCTCTTTGCTACAATACTACACACGGAATACAAACGACAGCACTGCTGCATCCTACTATAAGCTATGTCTGTATATACTATGCATATCTGTGTGTGTGTGTGTGTGTGTGTGTGTGTGTGTGTGTGTGAGTGTGTGTGTGTGTGTGTGTGTGTGTGTGTGTGTATGTGTGTGTGTGTGTGTGTGTGTTTCTATGTGTATGTGTTCTGTGTGTGTGTGTGTGTGTGTTTTGTGTGTCAGAATGGATCATCAGGCCTGCTTGGTGTGTGCAAACGGACATCGCCTACCCTGTGAGTTCGCCACGGCTACCATGACTTTTACAAGATGTGAGCTAGCCAACGAGGGGCGAAACGTGCTGTTCTTGATTTTGTCTCAGTTCGTCAGTCTCCTGTCATTTCCACTGTCCACGGTTACTGTTCACACAGTGTGTTGTGTGAACCATGCAGATGGATGGAAGAATGTAAAACAAAATGCACTCTCTCTGGCCCTTCTGTTTGTTTATTTTTTTTAGAAACCCAAGTCCAGTGCAAAGCGATTATGGTAAAAACATTAAAAAACCAAAACAAAAAAAACATGAACTGTAGAAGACAAACTCTAACAAATGGCTAAATGCACGGCCAGGGTGGTATTGACTGATCACACTCCTTGGCTAGGGGTCATTAATTAAATTGAGCCATTTGTTTCAGCGGTATTGATTACAAGTCAGTACCCACCCACCGTCTGATATAGACGCATTACACACAGTCAATACTGAGTTGCCAGGTTCCCCTTTTCCTTACTCTTTCCTTCTCCCTCTCCCCCTTTCTTTCTCTCTCCTTCTTTCCTCTTTTTCTCCAACCCTATAGATCACTTCATTATCTGCAAGCTCCTTCTGCCGGTCTTTGTGATGGTGAATTGGGAAATGGTAGCTGGCACCCGAACTAAAAATGCCGGAACATTCCATTGCCAGAGAGAACATTAGAGACAATTAGATGGCCGTCACAAGATGAGACATGCCCCTGTCTCTATGAGTGCTGCCATTCCTTATCTCCGCTCCCGCTAAAAGCACAAAACATGGATGGAGACTATCACGTTTTTTGTCAGTCACTGAGAGCGGGCAGTGACGCCCTCTCAAAGTCCTCGAAGATGAAGCTATATTAACACTATTGAAAGAGCTTAGTGAGTACAAGTGGGATCTTTAATTGGAGCTGACATGTCGTAACGTGGTTTACTGAGACTGCCATGTAGAAGTGCTCCTGTACAGTACACATTGATCTTACTGTCTCTTTGCAAACTGTGCGAACGGCTGTCGGACAAGTCCATAATGTATTCTACTCATTGTTCTCGCGGATGTGCCCAGTGCAAAATGAAATGGATGATAAAATGGCGTGATAAAATGGAAATTCCAGATGGGTGCAATCACTCACTCTCAGCAGTGGACTTCTTCTCCTTCACTTTGTCTTCTTCATGTGTGGACAGACATGGAAGAGGGGGAGAAAGAGAGGGAGAGAGAGAGTCTGTTAGGTGGGCAGGGCAGGCATGAAAGGCAGTGTAATACAACAGCCCACCCCCAGGTATGATGGGGTTAGTGTGAAACTGTGAATGTTAAAAATGTCATGGCTAGACACAAGGTACTCAGACAACACACATTAAATGGAGCTATCAGGTCTCAGGCAATCACACAGTGATTCAGCTATCCTCTACCTTGTCATAAACATGGCATGTCTCATCATTAGTTATCAAAGCAACAAATGACATATCACAGTTATGTCACTATTTTTGGTCATTGTTCTGATAGTTCTAAGATATTTTGCTTGAAATAAAACCGGCTCTGCATAGCTGTCACAGTGCAATTCCTCCTGTTGTTGACCTAAATAACAAGGCCCCTGTGTTTGTGTTGCATAATACAAACACAGTCCTACAGATGATACATTGTGTGTGTGTGTGTGTGTGTGTGTGTGTGTGTGTGTGTGTGTGTGTGTGTGTGTGTGTGTGTGTGTGTGTGTGTCTCTGTTGGAGGTTGTTGTTGAATCTGTCTAGTAAGTAAATAGGTGCAGTTACTGTAACTGCTGGCCACCAACGCTGCCATCTGAGCATCTGAGCAAGCCAGTCCTTTGGGACGGTGTGTCAGCAGGAACACACAAACACACACAAGACCAGGCGTTACTTCACAAAGCAATTTCCATGGCAACACACATGGATTGCTTCCAGAAGCTATTCACCTTCACCAAAGCACAGTCAGCTGAAAATCTGTGCTCTATAACAATAACATGGGAGTGGATAACCAGCGCTGTGCTGCACCCACATCCATGGCTAAAGTGCCCTTGAGAACAAGGCATCCCTACCCACATTGCTCCAGGGGTACAGTCCTTGTACCTCATTTACTGTAAGTCATTCTGGATAAGAACTTCAGCTAAATGCAATGCAATGTAATAATGTAATGTAACATATCCAGCCATGGGTGCATTGCATGTGTGGCTATTCTAGATGCTAGTCAGCAGATGACCTCTGGATCTCACAAAGAGGGAGGCCTTGCAGAGGCAAGATAATAATAACCTTTGTTCTGAGCCAGGCACCCTTTTTACCATTGCCCTCCCTGAAAGTGTTATGCGTGTGTCATCCTGGGGGACTTACACTTTTCCTCAAATCTGTAGGCTACTGTACCACGTGTGTTGGACAGTCGGTAGCTATATGGAAGGGCACTTGGCTAGCAGCTACTGTGCTGTTGCCTTGATGATATGTTAGCAGCTTGGATAAGAGCTAGCGTGCTGTTGCCTTAATGAGAGATAAAGTTTGTTTAGTATCTAGTGTACTGTTGGCTTGACGAGTCACAGGACTCTTAAGGCCACACTATGACCCAACTAAAGAGTTTATTGCACAAAGCTACTGTTGGGATATCTACCTATCCTACCCAATCAATAACCACCTCATCATGGGGCAGTCATGGGCTAGTAGTTAAGAAGTAACAAGTTCAATTTCTGACACCAACAGGTGGGTGGGGGCAGTAATTGACCAGTGCCCTCCTCCATCCTCCCCTGCGACTGAGGTGCCCTAAGCATGGTACAATCCCCACACACTGCTCCCTGGGTGCTGTTGTCATTGCTGCCCACTGCTCATATGTCTCATGGGTTAAATGCAGAGATTGAATTTCGTTTTGTGCGCTGTGGTGTTCCATGTGATCACAGTGACCAAAGATGGTTAGTGGGACCTGTTTTACACACAACCTTTCAAAATGGTCTTTTCCTACACACTTAATACTCAATAAATTAGCAAAGCATACTAAAATTAAGAAGTCAGAGCTTGTCTCTGGCTAACAATAAGGAATTGTTAGCATGAAATACTGTGTGCATACTACATCATAAGCAGTCGGTGGTATTAATGACTTAGGGGTATATGTAAGTGCACTGTTATAAAGATATTTTAGTGTTCATTTTTTTCCCTGCTCTGTCATTTTTGCTCTCCGTCCCAGGAATCATCAGAGGTGCTTGAAAGGGTTTGGAAAGGCGAGAGGGATGCCACAAGTAACTGGCAGTCTTTTCTGTTGCCAGGGTAATGTGTGGGTAGATAAGAGACGTAGTGACGGGAGTTGCACAGAACAAAGGAGCAAAGGCAAAAGGCAACACTACACAATCTGCCACCAATCTGTGATTGGCCCGGCCATGTCTTAGTTCAAAAGCAGTGCCAGTATAATCTACCTGGACTGCCAGTGACTTTTAATGACAATAACACATAAGGTAATCGCACTGGAGTGGAAAAATCCTCCTGTTTTGAGGACAGTTCTTTGGCACTGGCACTGGTTCTCCACAGTAAATGTAATGATAATGCTGAATTGATGACTGCAATTTGAATGATTTGCATGCAAATGGGGCCCTCTGTGGCATGTCAGCTGGTAATTGTCAATTCAAAATGAAATGTAATTTTACTTTTGGAAATCCATAAGGTGCAAAACACAAATGTGTCTGTCTCCATTAGCTGCAGTTAGCCCTGTGTGATTTGCTACTGGCAGAGTATGGTGTGTGTGTGTGTGTGTGTGTGTGTGTGTGTGTGTGTGTGTGTGTGTGTGTGTGTGTGTGTGTGTGTGTGTGCGTGTGTGTGAGTGAGTGAGTGAGAGAGAGAGTGAGAGAGAGAGAGAGTGAAAAAAGAAAGACAGAAATACTGGCAGAGGTGTGTGTGTGTGTATGTGTGTGTGTGTATGTGTGAGTGAGTGAGTGAGAGAAAGAGAGAGAAAGAGAGAGAGAGAGTGGAAAAAAAGACAGAAATACTGGCAGTGGTGTGTGTGTGTGTGTGTGTGTGTGTGTGTCTGTGTGTCTGTGTGTGAATGTGACCATGAAGAGAGAGAGAAAGAAAGGATACAATCAAGAAATAAAGAATTAAATGTGCAAATGCAGGCCAATTCCCCTAAATTTATTCAACAGGACTGACTTACACTGACAACTCATTGCTACACATCAGTTTGCGTCCTCTGGAACCTTTTTATTATCACGTTGCCAAAGACACTCAGAGGACAAAGACCGCCCTGCTCTTTCCCACATTGCAAACGCCCGCCAGGGCCACTATGTCCTACTGAAGAATGTTGCCCCCACCTCCAAAAAAAAAAAAAACACTTGCGTCCGGTGTGGTCAGGTTTGAAGTGCAGTGGACCCCTCTGCCTCTGATAAAGTGGTATGTGGTATATAGGACAAGGCTACAGGGGTTTTAGTCACGAATCTCTTCACAGCTGACCCCGATAAAGGCCTCCTTATTCACACGATGCCATCGTGTTGATAATGACTCGCAGGGACATTTTATTAGTCCCGTTGAAGAATCTGCTCTGTTAATGTGTGTGCCACAGTGGGTCTTTGGGTCTTCCTAGCCACACTAAGCATGACTCTAGTGGCCGTAGTGGACACACACACATCTGTTATGCAATCTTTTTCTTTTCTTTTGTTCTTTTTTTAAAATGAGACATGGGTAAGTATGGGAGCTTTTGTTAGTCCCACTGACCTTTTTTGTCCACAGATTTAACTTTTGGTTTGGCTGTGAGGGGACAATGAACAGAGCATTACCCCCAAAGTATTGTGTTTCCTGACCCTTATCTGTTGTGGTGTTGTTTTTGAGAACTGTACTTTTAAACCTATCAAGTCCATTAAGTCAAAACACAATTAAATATAAACGTACTGTACATACAGATTGACATATCCTTATTCATTCATTGGCAAGTGTGTTATGTGTGTTTAAGTGTACTAGGTGGAGTATATCAGTAGCTTCTGTTACCTGGCTCTTTCGCTTTCTTCTCCTTCCTGTCAGCTCCTGGTAGCAAAAGCACATTAACAAGAGCTTTAGGTTAGGATTAGAACCTGCTGTTAGCATTCCACTGCACTGCTGGAGACCAGAGTGAAATGAACAGTCTCCTGAGCATGGGCATGAAGGAAGCACAGAAACATCTGAGAGCCCTCTACACTTACCTTTTGGTGCTAGTCTTGCTCTGAGCTTGTCTTTGGGAGCAGCTTCTGTAAAACAGTTAGGGTGGGGTCACAAAGTCAGGCTCATGAATTGTACAATGCATATTTATACTTCATCCAAACATCCAGCCGTCAACATACAAAATAAATCCTTCCTATACTGATACACAGAACTTTTTGATGGCACTCAGATGTTAAGAACCTAATGACATAGCCCAACATAAAATAGTTTTTTTTACAGTACACTTAGCCGACGCTCCTATCCGGAGTGACTTACGATTATTTTTTTAGGTACAGTACCCCTGCAGCAGTGCAGGATTAGATGCCTTGCTGAAGGGCAGTTCAGCCATGGCTGAGGATGCAAGAGAGCATTGGCTATTTACTTCCCCAACCACAGTCCTCCTACTGGTACAGGATTTGAATCTGCACCCCTCTAAGGCCAAGACCAACTCCCTAACCATTAGGCCACAGCCCTTCCCAATGGCTGCAGGATAGTTTCAGCAAAGATTTTAGATTCTTCCTCAACACACTGGTTTCAGTGTATTAAATCCACATTCCCATATGTCAACATGTCTACACATCTACTGTTTTCATGTATCTATACCCTGGGACAGGAAAAGTAAAGCTCAGTAAGGCAGGCAGAGAGAGGCAGATGGACAGACAAGTAGATCTTCATGTACTTCATCCTACATTATCACTATGGGTTACGAGCATGGCTTTGTTCCATTAGATTTCTTTCTTTTTTATGTGGTCAAGACAGGAGCTTTAAAAGAGGCTGAGAGAGAAGACAGGTGTATCTTGGTGAAATACCTTCTTTCTTTGCCAGCTTCTTTTTGGCAGGAGCAGAATCTGAAGTGGGATCAAAGATTAGACAGCAGTAGAAATCCAAGACCAAACATGAGCCACAGAGGTGTGGACCATATTTGCATTTCAAGACAAAGAGGATGAATGAAAAAACAACTTGAAAGCAAAAAGTATGTGCATATTTAGAATTATTTAAAACGATATGAATACCTTAAAAGTTTTCTGAATGTGATGAAATCGCTGTTATGAGTAATGCAATGGAACCACTATCCATTTAGAATTACACTCTGAATGACAAATAAAGCCTAAAATTCTGAATCTCCCGAATCTCCTGTCGCATAATAATTGCATAACACTGCAATCTCCACACATCAGCACAAATCTCTGCTTTAATTAGCGTATACCTTTTTTAGCAACTGCGGACTTGGCCTTGCCTTTGGACTCCTCGGGCGCTGACAGAACAGAACATGAAAAGCAATTACATGGAAGAATTTACTACAGCCTAGGAATGGGGAGACCACATTTAAAAAATATTCAAATAAATACAATAAAACACTGGCTTTGAGTAATTATAATATCAGGATGTTTCTGCCCACAGACCTACAAGCAGAGGTCTTTCTAGACTCCATGGGGGGTCACAACCAAAATCCTACAGCTTTTATTGTTTAATGGTAGTCTGCCTTCCAAGGCCCTTTAGTAGCCTGGGGGGCCCAAGCAGTTGCTTGTTGGCTAGTGTTGGCTATGTTTACAGAAGAGCTGTCCACAATACTACTCTATGCTACAATAAAGCAAAAAAAGGCTACCCCCCCCCCCCCCCACCACCACCACCACCACCAAAACACACACACACACACACACACACACACACACACACACTTTCTTACTAATGAGCTTGAAGAATGTAATAACTAGAAACCCTTAATAGCCACTGAACTCACTGAATTATGCATATTTTTACATTTTGCATAGCTCTTTCAGTCAATTTATTCATATAGAACTTCTTTTATCAGAAAAGGAACATCACTGGAGGGGTTTACATTTGTCTAGGCTCTGTTGGAGTCTATGTGTCTTTGGTGGTAGTTTTAGCAGTGTTTTACTAGATCAGCAATGGGAAACTTTAAAGGACCAGTTGTGATTAAGAAGCAACCAAATGGACTAGTTGACTCCTGGCAGAGCAAAACGCCTGACTTCCAGTCTCCAGATCAAAGACAGACTCAGACACGCTGTATGCTAATGTATAACCCTACATGCATATAAATGGGCTCACACCTATGGGATGCTCTTGCTCCATAGGTAAGAGTAGCACCACCTTCTTACAGTTTTTTTCAACCATTTACACACAAAAATTTTATATAGCACACAATTTCCAACGCCT
>CM059282.1:4486605-4559105 GCA_030347295.1 Setipinna tenuifilis | reverse complement strand
TCTACACAAATGGATGATTCAGAGGCTGTAAATTAATCATTACAACTTAAAATGATGCTTTAAGCTGACAGGGAAGTTAACTCTGTGACCATCCAGCAATATCTGTGTTTATGTCGGTGTAAATGAGTGTGTGTGTGTGTGTGTGTGTGTGTGTGTGTGTGTGTGTCTGCGTGCGTGTGTGTGTGTGTGTGTGTGTGTGTGTGTGTGTGTGTGTGTGTGTGTGTGTGTAAAGTCTTTTCTTCCCACTTAACACAGACCATTTAGCAGGTTCATAATGTTATCAAAAACGAATCATATTCATCATTGTAACTAATTCTAGAAAGCCATCTTGTCTAAAGGAAAAGCAAATGACAGGTTAAATTAACCACATAACGTTCCATTCATTATGTCTGATAATGTTAGGCTCATTCATTGTGTGACTTCTTAATGCTGTTCTTTCTCAAATAAGGATTTGCGTAATCAGGATTACTTCCTCATTATAGCTTAATCATACTGACCGACAGTCTGTTATGGCTGCGATGAATAACCTTAACCTCTTAAGATGTTGGTGAGATGCCTCAATCAAGGCTAAATGTAGTATGTATTTTAGTCTGCAGTAGGTTGGTAGGTGGGGAAGCGAAAACAAAACACGAGGGGAATTTTAATGGCATAGTAAATGCCATGCTTGTATTTATTCTGATAATAAAGTTGCCCAATTAAAACCCATCTGTTCTTGTTATGTGAATCTACAGAAGGTAAAGGTCCGTGAAAAGTCAGTTTTCTTCACGGTAAGACTTCAGTGAATTGCAACCACTATGTTTGGTTAAGGCAGGGAAAATCAAGGTTTTATGTAATACCATCTTTGAAGTCTTCCTTTTGTGGATTCAGTGTTACATCGTTAAAAACATCAATCACAAAAGAAAAATAAGGGGGCTTTTTAAAACAAAGCACCATCCATGTATATATGATGAGGTCCAATTAACAACTGGTTACAAAAGATTTGCTGCGGCTTACAGTATTGTTGAAGCTACGATGAAAGCATGGTTTAATGCTTTTATTGTAAGTAATTGAAATGTAGATTTGAACTATCATTAAACCAAACAGTTAAGTAAAGTTAAAGTTAAAGTTAACTGCAGCAGATTGTGGAGTGGGGTGGAGTGTAGAGCTGTGCAAAGAATGATTATGTTGCCTTGGGGGGAGGAATTCATTGACATAGAACAACAATCCATCCAGTTATTGCTTCCTTTTTTCCCCATATTCAGGGAAATACAGAAGGAATAATACTTTTTTGCTATAACAACCTGTGGATTAAATGTTCATTGCTGTTGGACAATACATTCAATCTCACCGTGATTAAAACAGGAAAAAGCAATACTTACACCACAAAGAAATTAATTAAAATGATTTTAAGTTTAAGTGAATGTTGCGTGGTGCGCTTGGGCTGGGGCTTTCACACAAGCGTGACAGCACACTCTCACAACATCATGACACAACACAGGTAAACATCATCACAGGTAAACATCATCGGCTAAAACATTATGTGCACATGAGCACATAAGGTCATATACACCTCTGGCAACAGGTGTGTGATAGCAAAGCGGAACACACTGCTGCAGAAATCTGAATGTTCTTCTCCTCCTTTCTCATCTGGAGAACATTCTGTGTGTGTGTGTGTGAGAGAGAGAGAGAGGGAGAGAGAGAGAGAGAGAGAGACAGAGACAGAGACAGAGACAGAGACAGAGACAGAGACAGAGACAGAGAGAGACAGGAAGGCAAAAATAGCAAAAGGTGTGGATGTGGCAGCAATGGTGGTTAATGTTATGTGTTTAGCCTTGTTTATGGCTGCACTATAAGCCCGGGAACACTACAGTAATAAGCAGCGCTGGAGAACACATACTCTTTCTGACAGAACGAGCCTTGGGGGCTGTGAATAAGACAATTTGTGGTTAAATACAAGTACAGTAATACACAGCATTAAAATGAAAATGAAAAATAATGACAACAAATAAACACACCCTGAAGCCTGCAAATAAACACATATGAGTCCCATTGGGTGTCACCTTTTTTTTCTTATTGTTGAAACTTGCATCTAGCCAGCAGGGTGCAGTATTGCATAAACAGCTCTGGTGCAAATGAGTATTGTCTGTCACTCATGAACTGCATAGACTAGCAACAAGTCTCTCCTTTAATTCTTAGAGATTTTTTCCCAACAATGTGCTGAACTTTGATTTAATAATGAACTTATAAACACACCTTTTTGGGGCGAATTTATAATGGTGTTCTGATCCGATGTACTAACCAAACTCTTGTGAATTCTCTCACCTAAAAGGTGACTATCTTGGCTTTTTTCTCTCCTCATGCAAATGTCAAGGACATCACCTACTTTGTATACTGTACAATAGTCCATAAAGCATACTGCACATTAACAAATGGCTTTGTTCTGCTGCTAGCCAATGGCACAAGCACATAGCACTACCATACCCTTTTTATCATCTGTCCTCTTCACTCTCTCCACCTTTTTGGCTGTAATGTAAACATAATGCACTGCATCAAACATCTGATTCTAGTGAGGCTTTTAACCTCTCCTTGTGTTCAAGAAAGTAATATGCAGTAATTTAATGCATTTAACGGAGTGAAATGTAACAGCTCACTTATAATAATTTATCACTTATAATATTAAAACTGCTATTTACTAAGGATAGGTGCACTTGATTGACCTCCTGTTCCACCTTCAATCTTACATATTGGTAAACAGCTTTAGCTTAAGGGTTTACAAACAGGGACATGGTAATAAAAGCACACTGCAGACAAAAATAATAAGGCAAAGCTCAACTAGTCTAATTGCGGGCAGAAGCGCACAGAGCTTTCATACCCTTTCTGTCATCTGCCTTTTTGGTCTTTTCATCCTTTTTGGCTGTAATGAAAGCATAATGCAGAAACACCGAATACTGATGAGCCATTCCAAAGTTTATTCTAATTTTGTATTTTCAACATTCACACCTGATGGGAATGAACCCAGAAAGAGCATAAAGAGTTATAGAAGAGGGATTCTTATCAATGTGCCTTTGGAATTGCAGACAGTGCACTGTAAAACTATTTTTTCTATGCAGACTGGTCTAGTAAGACCTACAAAATATTACTATGACTGTATAATAGATTATAATGAACTATATAATCTTTATTTAACTACTAGCAATCAGACAAATGTGAAACATTCATACCAGGTTTATCTTTCTTTGTCCTCCTAATGTTATCCTCTTTCTTGTCTGTGATGTTGAGTGGCAAATGAAATAATTGAACGTTTGTACCATATATACATGATCTTATTTGAGCTACAGTCTCCACACAAGCAATGCCAATGGCATTTACAAACAATGCACATAATATAAACCCACAGTGGATGATAATAATATGGCAAAGCTCAACTAGTCCTACAATGAGCAGAAGCACACAGAGCTCTCATACCCTTTTCATCATCTCTCTTTTTGGGCTTTGCATCCTTTTTCACTGTAATAAAAGGATAATACACAAACATTGACCACTAATCGGTCTTTCGCTGACCACTTGTCATCACATGTCTTGATTAGGATAAATCTGTAAAGTCAGCTGCAATATACATGGGGGAGTATTTGAGAGGTTAGGTGAGAGGGAAGGGTATAGGGATACATACAAGCAAACTTGTCTAAAAGCAATCTAAAAGCAATCAGGCAAAAATCAATCATACCAAGTTTATCCTCTGTCTTCTTAATCGTTTTCTCTTTCTTTTCTGTAATGTTAAATGATGAATTAACACATTTTTAGCGTGCTAATATTGATGCACCTTCTAATTTATAATGGCCTCTTAACTTAAATATAAATTCTTTATTTTTTAAATGACTTTCTCTTAACTTGGATGCCAATGACATTTTCAAACAGTGCACATAATTATGTAAGTATGCTGCGCAGAATAACATGGCAAAGCTGAGCTATTGTAACCACAAGCACACAAAGCTCTCATACCCTTTTTATCATCTCTCCTTTTGGGCTTTTCATCCTTTTTCACTGTAATAAAGGGATAGTACACAAACATTGGATACTACCCAGGCTTTCCCACAATGCTTTGCACCAAAGCCAGTACATTATTTATCCTGAGGAGGGTGAAAGTCAACTGCAGTATATATGGAAGGAGTAATTACCCAATTCCTACTACTTTTTGTGCAAAAACTACATGTTAATTATATACCAAATCTGTCTAATTGCAACCAGGCATGTAAAAATCAATCATACCACGTTTATCCTCTGTCTTCTTAGTCTTTTCCTCTTTCTTTTCTGTAATGTTAAACGACAAATGAACACATTTTTTGTGTGCTATTACTTGATACATCTTCTTATTGATAATGGCCTCAAAACTTAAATATTATTTCTCTTGTCTTTCAAAGTATTTGATCTGCACAAGCAATGCCAGTGACATTTGCAATTAGTCGACAGCATAATGTGCATAATAATAGTATGCCAAAGCCTAACTATTGTCACTAAAAGATCACAGCGCTCACATACCCTTTTTATCATCTGTCTTTTTCATACTTGCTTCCTTTTTATCTGCAATAAAGGGATAATACACAAACACCGGATACTATTGAGCATTTACCACAATACTTTGCACCTTAGCAAGTATACTATGTGTCCTGAGGAGGATAAATCCTGAAAATGTCAACTGCAGTATCTAAATGACAATGACCTAAAAAAACTAAATATCATAATTTCTCAAATCTTTTACATGACTTTATCTGCCCACATGAGGCCAATGACATATTCAAACAGTGGACATTGTTATGTAAGCATAATGTGCATTAGAAAAATATGGCAAAGCTCAACTAGTCTAAAAGCCACCAAAAGCAAAAGCTCTCATACCCTTTTTATCATCTTTCCTTTTCACCTTGTCATCTTTTTTAGCTGCAATAAATAGACAATAAACAAACATTGGACAGTAATTCTTCTTTCCCAGACTTGTGTTGCAATTTTGAGTGTCTACTTTGCACCAAGCTCAATAGAGAGTGTGTACTGTGAACTGATGGGTATAAATCTGGAAAGTGAGCTGCAGTATACACAGAGGGATAAACAGAAATTCCAATCAGTTACTATTCTTACACCACACACTTTTTTGGGGGGGCGGGGGGAGGGGGGGGCATATAGGCATTACATATCTTTTGAATATCTCAAGTTGTTGACAAGCAATTGCACATCAGGCAATCATACCATCTTTATCCTCTGTCTTCTTCATCTTTTTCTCTTTCTTTTCTGTAATGTTGTGAGAAATGAAATAATTCCATGTCTGCTGACTGTTACTGAAAGCACCTAATGTTTGATCGTCATTGCAAAACTTTTTTTTCTCTACAGATTCAATGCTGCTGACCTCGGCAAACAGTGGACATAATAATCATACACGCAATAGAACACATAATGATAATGACAACAATTTGGCAAAGCTCAACTATATCTAATAGCGAGCAAAAGCACACCAAGCTATCATACCCTTTTCATCATCTGTCCTTTTCATCTTTTCTTCCTTTTTTGCTGTAATAAAAGAACATCTCAAACCAATTAGTCTTTTACAAACTAGTCTGAGTTTGCACTTTTGCTGTAGTTCGTATGTGACAGGAATGAGTCTGGAAACTGAACTGCTGTACATATGGAGAAAGTATTTACAGAATGCCCATCCAAATGGTTTTTGAGTTGCAGACAACAATGTTCTTTTCGAGAGCAGTCAGGTTGCACCAACCCCAAAACCCATACTAGCGTATGTGTAATTCTTAGGGGAAGGAATCATACAGAAGGTACATAATTTCCATATCATCTTTGTCTTTTTCAGATTTTGTGACAACTTTTTCCTCTTTCTTTTCTGTAGTGATCTCAGACAAATGTCATGAGAGTGACTGAATTACTTAATTTGAAATGTGCAATCCATTGCCATGTTTTTTTAATTCACTTAGGCTTATTTAAGCAATGGCTAAGTATGTACCACTGTATCAGCTGTTAAAAATATGTACATTGCACTAACATTCCAGGCCACAAGATGGTGACTTTGAGTGTAAAGAAATATTCAACACAGTACAGTGAAAGGTTTCCATCTGAATGCTCAGTAAAGATTCTAAAATACCACAATGAAGCTCTTAGGGTATAAATGGCCATATGATCATATAGCTTTGTGAGCAAAAATGGCATACTTCTATCTTCAAGAGCCAATTGTTTCTCCTTCATTTACGCTGCTGAATTGTAATGTGTTGTCACAGGCCAGAACAAACAGCTTGCTGGGCAGCCCTTATTGCGCTAGCTAAAGCTTGTGTAATTACATCAGCTCCCTGCGTGCCTAATCTGCCCCTATGTATCCATGCTAACACAATGTACCCGCAAGCTCATCTCTTCCCTGATATGGGTTTCATCTCTCATGTTGATTGTTTTTTCCCAGTCTCTCTAATGTCGACACCTTATTCTCATTCCTGCCAGAGTTTTGTACACATGGACATCTCTGGAGGTTAATGTACTAAACAAGCCCAGATTTTTTTCCCCTCTAATATAGCAGCATGCATGCACTTCACGTAAGCAGCAGTGGGTACCTTTTGTTTCCTTAGGCTTAGCCTTAGGTTTGGTTGGTTTATCTGCACAAATATAAACAACAAAAAAAGTGGAATGAAATTATAATTTATGACTGGCTCTGAAAGTAAAAGAAAGATTGCTATGGATTTATTGCTGGTCCCTCGCACACACACAGATCCATCTCTCCACAATGTCGTACACTGTGTGTCATACAGGTCTGTGCACTGTCGTATACCTCTGTGTTGGGGAAAGGGGGGTTAAGGGACAAGGGATTTCAGGGGGGTGGGAGGGTGTGTGTGTGTGTGTGTGTAGGAGTGAGGGGTGTGGGTGTTATGGGATAGAAGGGTGTGTGCGTGTGTGTGTGTGTGTGTGTGTGTGTGCGTGGGAGTGAGGGGTGTGTGTGTGTGTGTGTGTGTGTCATTTTAATGGATGCCACTGTGCCGAGTCACGTACACCCTGCACTCTCAAAGGTGCTTGTTGCTGGACCTTCAGCTCCGAGGCGAAATGTTTTTTTTTTTTTGGCTTTGCCAATCAATAGCAATAAATATGTACACACATCTCAGACAGCCACAGAATCCCATCCACGTCTCCATCACATCAGTGAATCAGTCAAACTGACATCAAAAGCAAACACAGAGACGCTGTCATTTTCATTCCAGAGTTGTCAATTCAAGATCATTTGATAAAAGACCCTTCAGATAATGTTATCTGGGGCACCAGAGTAGCTAAAAAAAACACAAGTCACATGTGCAGCAAGGTAAACACTGAACTATGCACCTCTGAATTATATTTAATCATATTGGTGGGTGTCTGTGTAAGATTACATTCAGGATATTGAAATGATCATTTTATTGAACAAATAATGTGCACTTATGATGAAAGGCTTTGGCAGGCTCTTCATCCGGTATTCATAAATCAGGTGGTTATTACCGGAATTAATTTCAAAAGTGCTGGCCGTAACTCAGGGTCCACAAATATGACAGCTTTATTAGAAATGTGAATTGCTTGAATTTGTCAGAATTAATATGTCACCCTCTGCTCATACACTTTCCTGCTTGTGGATGGGGGATCACAGCAACAACAAGCAATGGCAGCTAAAAATAATATGACGGTGCCATGAATATCTCGAAAGGGAAGACACAAGGTCTATTTCTCCTGTTATAGTAGAATAGTGCTGAGGTGGTATTAAAATTGTAGCATGATATTTGATCCACTGTCCACAATCATAATATGTCATAACTGCATTTGTAATTTAAATGTTAATTAAGCTAGACATAAGACATATGTACCACATAACACATACGACATAAGAATTTTGCACAGGAGGCTCTTTACTACCTCAAGCACTCAGGAGCCATTTTGTGTGTGTGGCACGGTTTTACAGGACCTTCAGGACCCAAACCATTTATGTCAAAAGCAGTTATGTACATAGCAGTCAGTGTATTTTTCTGTGATCCTGAAACAGCTGGATGTCATGCTAGTTTGTGAGACTACTTTCTAACTAACCCTTGTCCTCTGTAGTCATGTAAGACTAGTTTCATTAGAATTACAGTGTTTGGGTTTATACAGCTCTAACTGGAACTAGTACAAATGATACTGTAGCCAACACCACTTCGAGATGTCAAATTTACAAGCCTTCATTTACCCAGGTGTCTGAATTCATATGGGGTGTAAAGTTATGTGCCCAAAAATAATGTGTCCATTATTTTCTTCCCTTGCATATTAACTACAACAACTACTGGGATAGTGCCTTGCTTACAGAATCAGTGACAGATCACTGCACCAGCAAAGCTAGGGTCACCAAATGTGTGACAAAATCACAAAACTGAATGTTGGCATACACTTTAAAATGGGCTAAAAACAAACCCATCTGCGTCAGACTGTAAAAAGTAAACACTTGACATTTGAAAGCAAAAGCACGACACGACAAACAAAGGAGAGTCAAACGCTCATCTGTACAAGGTGTGCACCATACCTGCTTTCTCTGCCTTCGACTTCTTCACAGACGCTTCGGGCTCTTTTTTGCCCTTCTTCTTTGAAGCGGGCTCCTCTGATGGAAGAAGAAGACGAGAAGAGAGATGCAAGACAACACAGTGTTAGCACATGACACTGTCAGTAAAATATTAAGACCTGCGAATGTACAGACCTAGTGACTTGTGTGACCTGGTTTGTTTTTTAAAATGTTGCCTGGAACAGAGCTGATTGGTGCTGTTTGAGGAGTAAAGACTAGCTCCCAGTTTGTCCCTTAAGGAGGGCCCTGATGTGCGTTGCCTCTACATCACGCCCTCTGGGAGGTCAGATCTCAACGGGGGAAGAATGGGAGAAATTGACCGACCGACTGAGGCGAGACAATGGGGTGGCGGGGGGCCTTGGCACAACGGGAGACTTGTCTTAACAAAAACACAACCAATACTGAGGTGCAACAGTGTGTACGAAGCTGGCCACTGCTACATGTCCATGAGGAACCACAACAGGGACACTTGTTAGGGGAACAAAAGAGCCTCCAGCAGCCCATGGTCAAATCAATAGGTGAAGCAAACAATTAAGGCATAGCTTTGCCGAAGTAGTAGGCATGGTATATGCAATGGCTGTATGCCGTCTACGACATAATATAACATTTACACCCAAAGATGTGACTTAAGCAACATTGAGGTTGACCAAGGACTACATTATTCACACTAATTTGACAAAGAGCCATGTACAGTCATTTAACTGGCCTCTGCGTGTGGAAGGTGATGGAACAATCACTCTCTGAGGCACAGGCACTCTGGGATTGATTCAGCCATGGCAACAAGCCACTGAGAAAGGCATGGGGGGCTGATGGTGAGGATGACGCAGGATGCAGAAGGACATACACTACAGCGTCTGTCCAGAAGCCATCTGCTCTCCTCACGATAGCCATCCTGCAAAATAAGGCGCCTGCCAGCTCAACTAAGACTAGTCTCACCACCCAAGATCTGTCATGCCATCACACTACCTACAAAATGAAGTTTAGACAAGATTGTAGACATACATTGCCTGATAACTCTTCTGTCCTTCCTGTGGTTCTCCTGTATTTAACACCCATTCTAAAGGTCCCACAATTTAAATGGTCCAAGATTCTTAGGCAATATGTTTGCCGGCAGCTGCTGATATCTCCCAGATTTTGCTACTCAAATATTGGCAGTTATGGTTACAGAGAAGCAAATATTTGAAGTTGAACTCTTTGGAGAGCTAATCAAAACACAAATCTCAAAAATCAAACTCTTGTCATGAATCCCCCTTCCCACATTACAATGCATAACTAAAAGAATAACTGACAGTTAAGGGACTTAGTAAGGGGCAAAGGACAAGTGGCTTGTTGAGGCCAACCATTGATTTGTTCTAAGGTAACAGTAGTAGTAGTAGTAGAGTAGAGTAGGAGTTTATTTATTTATCTATTATAAATTAAGGTAATGTACAAAGATAAGAAAAAAACATAAAAACCATGAATCAGCATTTTTTCCTACCATTATTTTGCATGAAATCTACTAATGTGTCTTTCACCAAGATACCAAATTACTTTGTACTTAAAAAGCACTTCTTACACTTATTTATTTAATGACATGTATATTCTTAGCCAGGGCTAGACATGCCTAATTCTGAATTCAGGAAGAGCCAGGCTTAAAAGCAGGGAAAAGGTTTTAATTTGTGGCCTTTTATCCTTTTACCCTGCAGTGAGAAATCAGTTTGCGCGCACACGCAAACACACACACACACACACACACACACACACACACACACACACACACACACACACACACACACACACACACACACACTTCATCATTTTATCTTCACCAGAAGGCCCCCTGAGTCAGAGAACCTCATAATTTTATCTTCAGCAAACGTCCTCTGAGTTGGGGGGACCTCCTGACCCTATCCTCCGCTCATCATCCCCACCCTTCACCTCTGCTCCAGAACCTTCAAAGCACAGTGCGCACTCAAGCACCAAAATCCAAATCGCTCCTTCCAAATTCTGAAGTTTTTTCCACTTCCTTGACTCAACATGAAGTTGCTGCCACTACACTTTTTCCCTTTCCTTTTCACCCCCCCTTCCCCCCAATTTTAAGTCTTCTTTAAAAACTATTTTTAATTTCCTAAGGCGAGGGCAGCAGGGGGGTCAGGTGAACCCAAGTCCAAATGGGAGGATGTTGAGGCAGAAACCCCAGGGTAGGACAGCCATTGGAGGCATCTTTGTGCTCTTTCGCTGTGAATTTCGTGCTTTCCTGGTGGGCCCCACACATGCCCTGTGAGCCCCAGATAAGTCAACTGCAGTGCATTTCTCCCTCTGAGTTATTGGAATGGTTAGTCAGCAGTATTGCTAAGTATATAGGGATATCAAAACCTGTTTTTTAATACCATCTGAGACTATCTGAGCTTTGTGCACTGCCGTGGATTTAGTGAGAGTCAGCAGGATTTTCACGAAAAGAAGGATAAAATAAAGTAAAAAAACCCCACTTCATTTTATGGATGCCAGTGTTTCACAGACGTCAATGAGCAAAGGACACAGTTCAAATAAAAGGCTTATTTTTTCAGTGCATTTTAGATTATATGACACATATGTGACACTTTCTATGCTCATACTGTACTAATGTACACATAAAGTTATATAGTACATTGTACCAGAGCTACGGAAATTTCCTAATGTGACATGTCATTTGGAATGCTAATTAACTTTTGCACACTGATTAGGTATTTGTTGTGAATAGCATTAAATAGCATAGCAGCCCATAGCATTCAGAACTATGTGTTAATTAGCATGCTATTACATCCCACAATGAATCAATCATTTCTTGTATGAACCCTTTATATCCAGAAGTGAATGGTCCTGCCCCTAAAAGTCAGCCATATTACACTGCCATTTTGACACAGCAAATATAGCCGAAAAGTTGTGCCTTCAGTTGACTGACAACGAGTGGCTGGAACTTGTGAACTAATGACTTGTGTTTTGGCCATAGCAACAATCACTTAAAATATTAATTTTGAACATTACAAATAGTAAGGAAAAAACAATAACAAAAAAAGTGTTTTAAGTGATAAAAATGTAGACGGCATGTTTGCAAATTCCCATAACGCACGTGTGGCTACTGTAGTATGAGTGGGATTATTGCTTCATGGCATTTGAGTAGCGGATGTTAATGCACCCCTTTCCACTGTGTGTTGCGGTCGCATTACCACCTCAAATGTGCATTAACTTCTGCTACCGCAACACTGTGTCATCCATTATCCCTTACATTAATCCTATCATTCGGAATATTAAAACAATAAATACCAACAAAACCACAGAGCTGGGTGGTAGTGTGTGTATGTGTGTGTGTGTGTGTGTGTGTGTGTGTGTGTATGTGTGTGTGTTTGTGTGTGTATGGGGCGGGGTGGGGGTTAAGTCAATGTCCATTTTGGTTTCTACATGACGATACCCTAGGGCAACTGAAGGCGGATTCATGCTGTGTCATCTGAATGTTTGTTACCTATTATGAGCAATGAGTCATTATATGAATTAGTCTGGGGTGGTTAAGTCATGGATGAGTGGCTGATCCCACATTCATACAAACACCCTGGAGAGGAGAGGTGAGAGAGGGAGGGGGAGAGAGAGAGACAGAGAGAGAGAGAGAGAGATAAGAGCTATTGTTTTTCTCTCTTTTTTTACTACTGAAGGTTTTAATAAACTGTCACAGTGACTTTCACCACCCACCCAGTTCTTCCACCCTCTGTCTTTATGTCAAACGACAAAGCTGTCACATTGGTAGAGGGGTGTGATAAAGTATGGCAAGTAAAGCTCTACCATGTTGTCCGAACACACAAACCTGACATGACTAGCATGTTGAACACATCCCTCTTGCATAGTTTGAAACTCATAAGAGCTATTTGCACTGCTACTCAAACATAAATGCTTGCTAGTTAGCTGATTAGCACACATTAGCCATGTTTCACATTGCCTTCTAACCATGTAGCTTGCCAGGATAGCTTTAGCGATGTAATCTTTTATCAAGATAGACAGTGTGCGCCTAATGTCATGTCTCTGCTTCCATAATGCTGCAACACTATGTAAGAGCACACAGGCTTCTTCTTAGACTGCTTCGGTTTGCTTCAGTATAAACATGCTAGGGTGGTATAAAGAGGGATCATCTTTGTATTATTATTGTGGGAAACTGGCTAAGGAGACAGAGAGAGAGAGAAAGAGAGAGCAGGGGGAGGCAGGGGGAGACAGAGACAGACAGACAGAGAAAGAGAGAGAGAGAAAGAGAGAGACAGAGAGAGAGAGACAGAGACAGAGACAGAGAGAGAGAGAGAAAAGCAGGCAGACAGACAGAACACTGCTAAATGGATCACCATCCCCCGACTGAATCACAAAAATGCCTTCTTAGGAACAAATGACAAATCTGTTTTCCCCCAAGAAACATGGTGCATACAGAAAGCTTTTAGACTATTTCAGAGCAAAGTTCAAGCCCACAGTTTATATTTTAGAAATGCCATAAATTGTACTTGGATCACTAAATTCACTCTAGCCCTGTTCCGATGACTCAGTGACTGTACAAAGTAGCCATTGCTCTGATTGATGTTATGAACTGGAAGGAACTCAAAGTCATCTGAATTTTCAGTCTGATTTACTCTGTGGCTATCAGTCTAGTTTGCTCCATAAACCTACTGTATCACTGCGGTACGAGTGTCCAAGCTCATCTCTATATCAGTTTTCAATCTACAAACTCCATGTCTCTGTTATAAACAGCACTTTCTGCAGGCATGTGTGTGTGTGTGTGTGTGTGTGTGTGTGTGTGTGTGTGTGTGTGTGTGTGTGTGTGTGCGTGTGCGTGTCTGTGTGTGTGTGTGCGCGTGCACTGAGCTTATACTTCTGTGGGGAAAATAGGACTGCAGAGGTTGTCCTGAAGTCCTATCTTCTGACAACCTCGGTCCCAGATCCAATGGGGTGGGGGTGGTGTGGGCTGGTGTGAGACAATGGGGGCGCTCTGTGGACTTCTGAGGAGCCTTAGGCCTCCCGAGAGGAAAAAAAACAATTTCTATGGTGTTGCACCATCTCTGTGTTGCAGAGGGGTGGGCTTTAGTCGTGATTAGCGGAGGATTTCTCTCTGCTGTCTCTCTGGCTGTCTTTCTCTCATGCTTCACTTCTGAGGAATAAAAGCACTACTCACTTCTTTTTGTGGCCTACATCCAGTTGAGCTGCCTCTTGCTCAGTGCAGACTGAATGGAACCATGGGTAGTCCACATCGGAAATGTCAAAACCTCAGACAAGCACATTTTCCTTCCAGCAGACTCTGCCAGAGCTATTGTTGCTAGAGGCTTTGTACTTAACTGACCTCACCCAGTCTATGATTTTCACAGGTCTTCTCTGTGTATCGTTTTATCAACTGAACACTAATATTCTTAAGATTCTAAAACTTTCCTTAGTTAATTCCATAATAATTTGTGTACAAATTACCCTCTCCTGTTTTCTTTTAATAGCTCAGTGACATTTAGAAGTCTGAAAATAGCATTGTAAGACAGCTCAATTTCCCCCACTGTGCCAAACAGTAGGCTACAGACTGGTTTCTAGTGGTGCTGTGCCGGAGATTCAGCGAAGGTCTATAATTCCTTGCTTGTGTAGCCCACCAGCTTTGAGTATCAAGCACACAATATTATCCATTAACTTGATGGTGATGTCTTCGTTTTTGATGGCGTGTTTAAAATATGGGGCTTAGGTTCCCTGTAGCACGTGGCTGACATGCACGCGGTGGGAGAAAAAAGACAGTCTCTTTGATCATCGCACATCAGCGTTGGAAAGCCTGTCTCTTTTTCTTAGTGTCTCCAGCAATTATAAGAAACAGCCACCAAAGCAAGTCTTCAGCAAGTCTCACCATCAGTCAGGCTACTCATTCCTCCGCACATGAGGAACAAGATTAATAATAATATTAATAAAAAAAAAAAAACTGTGAATCAAACGGCAATCAAATGAGAATAAATGATCTGGGGCGCTAAATGAAGCACTTTTCACAATTACCATTGAAGACTGATTCACAAACAAGTGCCAACCAAATGGTGGCGTTTTGAAGAAAATGTGTTCTGAATGCTTTTGTTAAATCTAGTTGAGTGTGAATAGACAGCCATGGCTGTGTTTGTTCAACACCAACAGTGGAGTTCCAGTTTAAATAGTGGCTTTCAGAGCAATCTGAAAGTCAAAATAGCCTCTTGTGGCACCAACTAATCCTACTACTTGCCTAACCACCTAGGCAGTCGTTACACTAATGCAAGCCTACAAACAGACAGCGAATAATGCTAAGAACCCGGGCAGATCAAAGTAAGAGCCCCAAGTTCTCTCTCTCTGTGTCTCTGTCTCTCTCTCTCTCTCTCTCTCTCTGTCTCTCTCTCTCTCTCTCTCTCTCTCTCTCTCTCTCTCTCTCTCTGTCTCTCTCTCTCTGTGTCTGTCTTCCCTGGTTTCCTAGTTAACTTTTCAGCTTCTCCACTGATCTAGCCTTGAGTCATCAGCTAGTAAGACTGAGATGCTACTGCTATCATACTGTATGCATGTAGAGTTTATGTTCAATGCAACATGTTCGTTAAACAGTTTTAGCAGTCCATGCTAATGTTTTTTTCATTCCCATTTCCTTTTTTACTTATACCACACCTGTTTAATTAACCATTACGCTGCTGTGTTAAAACTCACAGGCTTTAATAATAAGCCTTTTTTTACTCAACACCTTGAATTGTTCCCCAGATTATAACTTCCCTTGTTGTGCCAACATGATTTTTTTCTGCAGAATTGTATGGAAATCAACATGGCCATGGCTCTGATTTCCCTTTTATACCACCTGTACATAGTTAAAGAGTACCACACTGCCAGTCTTAACCAGCTTAACGTTTTTACTGTTGGTGCCGGTGTATGGTGCTGGCTCAAGCTCTTATACTGTTACAGCATCTTCAGGGCTGGCAGGAACAGACTGTCTCTGTCTTTGTGTCAAAAGCATTATGAGTGTTCTATTCCTGTACAAGTAAGGTGTTGCCTTTTCACCCTCCCTACTTTCGTTATTCTGTTCTTACCTTTGGGCTCCCGCTTCGTCTTTTTCTCTTCCTTTGATTTTTCTTTCTCCTCCATATTTTCTATTTCCTTTTCTTTCTCCTTGAGGACAGCTTTCAGCCTTTTTATTTCTGTGGACACCAATAAAAGTCCTATTACATAGGTGACAAAAATCAATTATCCTGCTTGGTGACCTTTTACTTGTATTTAAGGGCTATGTGTATTTGCCATTATAAAGTTTCCACACTGGTCTCAGGGACTTCAACCCCAGGTTACAAGACCTTGCATCAGGTTTGGAGTCTGCTTGTTTTTTTTCTCCATCAAATATTCAGATGGGTCGTGTTTGTGTGACTGAGTTTATGCCTTGTGGCTCAGTAGTATCTGTCACATAGCATAACTTGTTTAAGTTTATTAACTGTCACAATGTGATGCACCTTTCTTTGTCGGAGGGCTTTTTTAGGGTTCAAAGTCATCTGTGTCCTGTCTTAAAGTAAATGACTTAAAGCTCCCCGGCTGGTACTCCTTGTCAGGTGTATTTTAGAGGAAGAACGTAGAGTTGCATTATCCACTATGACAGTAATATTTTTTAGACCTCAGTATGTGCGAAAGGTCATTTTCATACAATGCCAGTCTAACAGTATTTATTACAATGATATTTAACACTATATCTTCAACTAGGAATCTAAGAACCTGGCATTTATGTAACTGAATATTAAATATGTATATATTTAACTATTTAATGTCTGAAGACAAAAATACAGAAGATATTTAAAAATATATTACAATAGCTATTCAAATAATATGTGGCAGTATTTAGATTATTTTGCTGATCCCATACTATTTTACAATTTCGTAATTTCCCTGAATTAAAGCTTTGTATGAATATCTTTGATGATGTACTGAAATTGTGCATAAATGGCATTAAATTGGCAGCTTGTATTGAAACACCCTAATAGTGGGACCAACTAGAAAATACACAAAAACAAAGGATAAACAACACTATCAAACAAGTAACAAAGGAATACCGTATTACAAAATATATGAAAAGCTCTAAATGTAGTACACTATGACTGTAATCAATGTTAGCATTATTACTGCTAACATTGCAACAGGCGACAGCAAAGCAACATTTGCAACTGCTGCTACTATGCTACTATTGCAATTGCTATTACCGCAGCTATAGCAACTAGTGCCACTTCTACAAAAAACAGTATCACCAATTAAAGCGCTGTATGAATATTAATACTAGTATGCAGATGTATAAAAGTTAATTCCAGCAACTACTAGGTTAACACCACAGGTGCTAAAAGCAAAAAAAAAACAATCATACTGAATTATGCAGGTACCTGACAAGGACACAGAAATAACAACATTGTTATTTTCACATCTATGTGTATGTGTCCTTGAGTGACCTCTGTGAGATCTGTAGGTCTGACGTTTGGCATTCCCACCGCCTCTCTCCTCTGGCAGCCAGAGGAGCTGTGTGGCATCTGCTGTCTCCCGTCCTTCTCAGCATGAAGGGGATTAAGATCACAGACTCGCATGTCCATGTGTCCCCATCTCAAGGGTTGCCAGTGGGGCAACTGGTTTTCATTTCAGGCATTTCTTTTTTGCATTTATTTAGACTACTTATTGCACTTATTTAGACTTAGGTACTTTTAGGCACACTTGTGCACGTCAGTAAATTAGAAAAAACATATTGATGAGTCTTACACTGCATTAAATATATCATACAGTAAATGATGTGAATTATCAGGGTTTGAAAAGTCATAATAATAATAAACCAAAGTATATTGTGGCACTCTGTCCAACTTTGACCTCCAGTGATACTTGGGTAAGACTTTCTAGTGGATTTAGCTGATCATTTAGAATGCTTAGATTTTTAAATTAGTTTGGATGGAGAGACCGTCCATGTAAGTTAATAATGAATTAATTTACATTTGATTAAATTTAAACATGTAATAGGATGTCCTATAACTGTAATGTGTTGTTGTCTGACCCCTCAGCAAATATAACGCAAAAATAATATATGATATTATTTATACATAATAAAAGCTGTCAAAAGTGAGATTGCAGTACCTCTGGTGAGAATAAGATATTCAATTTTAAAGAGCATAAACTATACATGACATATACCTGACTCAAGTGCAGACTCGTCAGCTTCATCCTCCAAGTCCTTGGTCTCATCTTCTCCAACAGGAGTGCTTGCAAGAGTTATTTCGATGTGACTGTCATCATCATCATCATCATCATCATCATCATCGTCATCATCATCGTCTTCCTCTGTTTTGGTTACCTCCACCTCCACCTCTTTCTCCTCACCCTTCAACACCTTCTCCTCAGTAATGTCAATGACTATATCAGATTCAGTTTCTTGGTCATGGTCAACTATTTTTAGATCCTCAACTTTATCATCATCATCATCATCATCATCATCATCATCATTGGTATCTGAAACGTCAGCAGCAACAGCTAAATCGTCATCATCATCATCACCATCATCATCCTCATCCTCATCATCATCATCATCATCATCATCATCATGTTTGATGGTGTCTTTAACTGTCACATCAACATCTACAACAGTGTCTACTAAATCTTTATCGTCATCATCAGTGTCACTGTCAAGGGGAAGGTCAACACTAACGTCAGAGTCACCAGTCTCCTCAGCTATGTTATTGTCAGCCTCATCATCATCATCATCATCATCATCATCATCATCTGTGGTAACTACATCTACCCCAGATTCTGTGTCTGAGTCTGAAGTGTCAATTGCTTCCTCAGTGTCAGTTTTAACGTCTTGGTCAACTACCTCATCACTTGCATCATCCAGAGACAAAGGTTCTCCATCTACATCATCATCAGCCTCACCCTTATCTAGCTCAGTGATGTCAGCAGTATCATCATCATCATCATCATCCTCACCATCATCCTCACCATCATCTTTTATTTCCTCTTTGATTTGGTCGTCATCATCTTTTTGGTCATCATAAGTTATAATGTCATCAGTTGCTGTAGTAACAGCAGCTACTGAGGCTATATCCTCAGCTAGTTTATCATCATCATCATCATCATCATCATCATCATCATCATCATCGTCATCATCATCATCATCATCGTCATCTTTTGCATCATCTGAATCATCTTTGATCTCAATAGTTTCAGCATCTTTTGTGATACTCTCATCGTCATCATCATCATCATCGTCATCCTTGATGTCATCTGTTAAAGGAGTTTCTAAAATTACATCTATTTTTTCATCATCATCATCATCATCATCATCATTATCATCATCATCGGCATCATCATCATCAGCATCATCGGCATTATCTTCCTCACCATCATCTTTCAATTCCTCTTTGATTTGGTCATCTTCATCTTTTTGGTCGTCATCGGTTGTAATGTCATCACCGGTGTCTTCAGCTACAATAGTAGCAGCAGCTGAGGCTACATCCTCAGCTAGTTTATCATCATCGTCATCTTCATCATCAGCTTTATCCTCATCATCATCAGTTTCAGCTATGGTGTCTTCTGCAACTTTGCCTACATCAGTTTCAGGTGTTTCAGTTGCATCATCATCAACATCATCATCTTCTTTGTTATCATCAGTTGCAGGTGCTTCAACAACAGTATCAGCTTCAGCTTCATTATCATCATCATCATCATCATCATCATCATCATCATCATCATCATCATCATCGTCTTTGCTATCATCGGCTGCAGGAGCTTCAACAACAGTATCCGCTTCATCATCACCATCATCATCAGCAGCAGCTGCAGGTGCTTCAGCAACTGTATCAGCTTCACCTTCGTCATCATCATCATCATCATCATCATCATCATCATCATCATCATCATCATCATCATCCTTATCTTTGCTATCATCAGCTGCAGGAGCTTCAACAACAGTATCCGCTTCATCATCACCATCATCAGCAGCAGCAGCTGCAGGTGCTTCAGCAACTGTATCACCTTCACCTTCATCATCATCATCATCATCATCTTTGATATCTTCAGCTGCAGGTGCTTCCTCAACTGTATCAGTTTCGTCATCATCACCATCACCATCATCTTTATCATCATCATCAGCAGCAGCAGTAGCAGCAGCAGGTGCCTCAACAGCTTCATCAGCTTCTGCTTCATCATCCTCATCATCAGCAGCCTCTGGCACAGCTGTGTCTTCTTCAGCAGGGCCGGCAGCAGGTACTTTCTCCTCCTCTTCCTCCCCTCCCTCATCTTCATCATCATCACCGTCATCTTCCTCAGCCTCTGCTGCCTTTGGAGCTTCATCATCCTCATCATCATCTTCGCCCTCCTCCTCTGACACAGCAGCTTCCTCCTCCTTTACCTCAGCGGCTGCAGGTGCCTCCTCCTCCTCCTCCTTCTCATCTTCCTCTTCATCAACAGCAGGTGCTTCAGCAGCAGGTGCCTCCTCCTCCTCCTCCTCCTCCTCTTCAGCAGCTGGTTCCTCAGCTGCTGCAGGTGCCTCCTCTTCCTCTTCATCAGCAGCAGGCTCTTCGGTGGCAGGTGCCTCCTCTTCCTCCTCCTCCTCAGCAGCTGGCCCCTCAGCAGCGGCAGGTACCTCCTCTTCCTCCTCCTCCTCATCCTCTTCCTCTTCATCAGCAGCAGGCTCTTCGGTGGCTGGTGCCTTCTCTTCCTCATCCTCCTCAGCAGCTGGTTCCTCAGTACCTGCAGGTGCCTCCTCTTCCTCGTCCTCGTCCTCCTCTTCCTCTTCATCAGCAGCAGGCTCTTCAGCGGCAGGTGCCTCCTCTTCCTCATCCTCTTCGGCAGCTGGCTCCTCAGTGGCAGCAGGTTCTACAGCAGGCTCCACTGGAGGTGCTAGTTTCCCGGCAGCGAGAGCAGCAGCGTCTGCAGCGGCAGCGGCAGCTTTGATGGCGGCAGCAGCAGCGTCGGCAGCAGCAGCTGCAGCGGCATCGGCAGCAGCCAGGGCAGCGGCGGCAGCAGCAGCTGCATCAGTGGCCACAGCGGCCGCAGCACTGGCGGGTTCCTCCTCTTTGGCAGGTGCGCTTTCTTCTTCTTCTGTTGCTTCCTCTTCTTCCTCCTCGGGTTCTTCCTCCTCCGCAGTTTCATCCTCCTCCGCCTCTTCTCCCTCCTCCTTCTCTTCCTCCTCTTCTTCGGTCTTTTCTTCTTCAGTTTCTGCTGCCTCATCCTCCTCATCCTCCTCATCCTCCTCCTCCTCTCCTGTCTCCTCTCCCTCCTCTCCCTCATCTGCCTCTTTCTCGTCCTCCTCTGCTGCAGCCACCTCTTCATCACCTCCCTCCTCATCCTCACCCTCTGCTTTAGTGTCAGCTGCTGCTTCTTCCTCCTCTTCATCATCCTCATCCTCTTCTGCCTCTGCCTCTCCTTCCTCCTCCTCCTCCTCCTCCTCTTCAGCCTCATCTTCTGCTGCTGGCTCTTCCTCCTCTCCATCATCATCCTCATCTTCAGCTGCCTCAACCTCTTCCTCCTCCTCATCGTCGTCGTCGTCCTCCTCCTCTTCCTCTTCATCTCCCTCCTCCTCATCCTCGTCCTCCTCCCCTTCCTCATCCTCCTCGTCATCGGCATCTTCTTCATCTTCATCCTCCCCTAGACCTTCATCCTCTTCTTCATCCCCCTCTTCCTCCTCTTCAATCAGTGTTTCTGTATGTGGATTATAAGACTTTTTATGCTAACGTGCGCAAGAAAGATTTAAGTGAAAGGTAGAGAGACAGGCCAAGATGTACAGTGCACTCCAAGAAAGAATGCATTCAAGAGACGTTCATACAAATGCAATCTAGTGCAAGGTTTACATGCCATCTGTTACATCGTAGGCATCATCACCATTCCTGTTATCATTAAACATGATTATCATCATCATTATTCATGTTATTTGTTGTTTTACAATCTTCATCAGTCATGGTTAAAATGATAATTAGACCAAGACTGCCTTCTCAGAATGTGGTAGTATTTGTTGGCTAGTGTGTGTGTATGTATGTAACAATATGTTACAATTAAAAACACGATTTAATCACGTTTTTCCACAACGTGGTTTATATTTGTGTGTATACAGTCTGAATTTGTGTGATAATTAAGGCAGATTTTGGAGTATTACTTTAACCAGTGCTAAATCAGTGCTTAATTATGCTGTGCTAAAAATGATAGAGGGTTAACTGCCAGCATAATTCAACACATTTGTGTGTTTCGTAGTGTAAGTGATGATCGCAATTGTGTGTGGTGTTTGTGGCGCGTGCACATGTGTGTGTGTGTGTGTGTGTGTGTGTGTGTGTGTGTATGCACTGTGCATGTGAATGAAAGAGAGTATGGGTGTTTTGATGGGGCTTCGTATGGATTCCTTTGCAGTGATTTAGCAGCACCCGGTGCTATTTCATGCGATAACAACACAAAACCTAATAAATAGCATTTAACTTCACATTCTCAACAAACATGAGTTACATACATATCTTAAGACAGATGAAATGTTGTGTGAACAAATGCAGGATTAGAGGTTTCCTGTGACCCAAATGTCTGTCAGTCAATGAAGAAATGCCATGACCAATAATGTAAAAATGAGACTTGCAGTTGAGTCTTAAACACTTAAACTTTATGAGTGTATATGATGTCATGCTCGAGTGATTAACAGTTGTAGTATACAGTATGCAGAGTGGAGCATCCTGTTTATGCAACAAGAAGACGATGCATAGGTATGTCAAATCAAACCGATCAGAAATATTGAATTAACAACAAAAGGAACTCCACACAGTTAGAAAACCAAACCAAACCAAACCAAATATATCTTTACACTGACATGTTGCAAATGAAATGTCTAACACAGGAGAAACACACAGGGCAATATATAATTTGTAAGAAAAAGACACAGGAGTGCAGAATTATAAATGAACCATCACCACATGTAAATGTAAAACATAACAATAGTAAACAAACATGTTTGGTGTCTATGCCTTAACAACATACTAACAATATGGTGGTGCTTCCTTCTACTAAATGTGAGATGTTTCAAAAATGTTATTATAAAAGATGCAGTATTCAAAAATCAATCAAGGCATAATGCTGCCACAACCATGGCTCACCTAGATGGTACATGGGCTGATGACACACTTTAAAATTAAGTCTGATTGCTTAGTGCTTCCTAAAATCACGGTGACATCCTCCTAAAAGCATTTAATGATCGTTTCTGGCAGTTTTTAATGACTGTTAATGTGCATGTTGTCCATCATTTAATTATCGGTGAGAGAGTAATTAAAGAGTCTGGAAGGAAAATGGTGCTACTGATTACGAGCGATGCATACATTTCATGTCCTAGCAAATCCAGTGTGGACCATTCATTTGCACTCCAAAACTGGAGATAAGTGTTTGTCTCCTTAACAGGTAACAACATGACTTCAAAGCACAGGTATGGATAGAAGAATTTCTTATTATATTTTAAAGGAAAAGTAGCACGAAAAGCTTGTGCATTTTATGCATTAAATGTCCACATCACTGGGTTGGCCAGATCATTTCAAGGCAAAATGCTACAAAATGCTACTGAAGTGCAGTTGGTTAGTAGCAAAAAAACAAAACAAAACACGAAATGTGCAAAATTGGCAACGAATGACTAAGCATAGCATTCAGTGTGTTTGTGTGTGAGTCATTATCAGAAGGTGTCAATAAAACAATTAATCAAACGGTAGGACAGACCTTTTTTCGGTGGTAGAAAGTCCCCTGCAACAAAACAGATATGTAAAACAGCACATTAAATGTACCTCATAGAGGGAGAGTTGTACAAGAGGTAATGCAGCACAACCACCATTCAAGCACCCAGCAACAGTGGTGTGAGTGTGAAGAAAGCCCACGGCAAACATACGGCTCTGTTAGTGCTCTAGAATAGTAGGACATTGTGTGCCTTCTTGTGATATCACTAGTGTAGTTTGTATTAAAAGGGAGTAGGAAGAAAGAAAAATATATACCTTTTGTTTTCTTCTCTTCTTCGTCGTCTTCATCATACCACTCTCTAGCTACTGAAATGATTTTATGATAAGGCATAGGACAGTTAAGGCTCTTTGAGGTTATTCTAGCGATGAGGTCATCTTAACCATATGTACAGTAATTTGTCTATACATATTGTCTTATCTAAAAGTGTTCATACATATTTCAGTCTGCCTCCTGTGTATAAGTAGTGAAATGCATTTAGTGTTTCTTCTTAATGGCATCATTGTTCACACACTAAAGAGATGTTATTTAGAAACCACAATTTGAAAATATTGTAATCAACCCATTTGGGCAAAATTGAGGTAACAATTACTTAAAAACTCATTTTGCACTTGTAATTATTGGATGGCGGGGTTTTAAATGCAGCCCAATTCTCCTGTAATCTAACCAGCAGGACTAAAACCCACACTCAGTCCTGTGATTTCCCTGTGAAGACTGACAATGAGCACGCACACAAAAGAGTGCAATCAGCCGAATCACAGGCTGCTGAACTGTTATGTTATTTTCTCATTAGTCTCCCCCGTGCTCAGGGGTGGAGTGAACATAGGGGTGATGGGATTGATATTAAAAAGGTGTCAGTGGGGTAATTTGTAAGTAGAGCATTCAATGGTACTAACAGGGGAAGGATTTTTTCTTGTTTTTCCCCCAAAGACATCAGTGCCTATTAGTTTCATACTTCAGGAGAGAATGGATGGTTTATTGTCTTTGTTTGTTGGTTTACTGTTGGTTTATTGTTTGTTGCATCAAGTCTTGTTCAAAGTCGTTCAAAGTTGCTACTCTGAACAAGATTCACCATACTTTATTCACACCAAAAGGCTGACAAGATTCTAGAGTGCGCCGGTCTACAATCTTTGGCCATGCCACAGCCATGGCAAGTTACAAAATCTGGCATTCGTCCTTACAATCGTAGTAGTGCAAGATTAGATATGATCATGATTGTCTTTAGACTTGTACTTCAGCGAACTGTCTTATGTAACTGTTTACAGTAACTGTTTGCATCAACTATTTTAGGAGTTGCCATGACCACTGAAAACAGTAACATGACCTAACAGTAATATATCACTGGACGTTAACTGGTAATGGTCATGTTAAGCTTGTCACAGAGTTAAAGTTGAAAGTTACACTACAGCTGCAGTTAATGTTCTTATTCCTTAACTGAATTAACTTAACTAAATAATATCTAATATATGTTACTGCACAACTATTTCATTATGGTTCTGGCGATGTTTCATACATTTCAAAGGGCAAGTTTTTGGCTGATGCTCTTTATACACATTTTTGTTTCTTTTGGGACAGTAGATTCAGTGAATGTCTATTGCACATCAAATGTGTGCACTCTCCTACTTTGCATTTGGTCTTCCCTTTCAGATTAAATCAGTTGAGCATGCAGGTGCTTTTGAGGAAGGGAAGGGAGGGTAAAGAGAGGGCTGCCTCTCAACATATCCCCTTTGATCTCTTTCCTCTGAACAGCAGCTGAAGGGGCCGACTATTTTGCACCCCGTCGGTCATGTTTTATAAATCAGGTTCGAGAGTTTAACCACATGAGTTGGCTCAGTGCCCTACAGGCTGATAGAAGGCAACCAATCAGATGTCCCCCCCCCAAGAGATTTATCTATACTCTCAGAGAAGAAGGTACAGACTTGTACTTTTAGGGGTACAAAGCTTGTCACACTGGCAGTACCCTAAAAAGGCACATCATTTTACCTTATACCCACTGGTTTACAACTAGTTTGTTAGTTGAAGTGCAAGGCGCACACCAGAGACAGAGGTGCTGGCAACTCATTAAACAATTTGCGTTGTCAGTGAAGAGGTTTTTAATGTGACATCGTTTTGGCCTTCGGTCTGGTTACGTGACCTGAGGAAGGCCGAAGGCCGAAACGTTGTCACATTAAAAACCTCTTCACTGACAACTCGGGAGTGTGCGGTACTTTTTTTCTCTCTTACAACTAGTTTGTACCTTCTTCAGAGCTGAAGAAGTACACATCAGTACCTTAAGCTCCAAATATTTCATATACAGATTTGTACCCCTATTTCTGAGAGTCTACTGAAGCTGCTGAGGGTGTCTTAGGAATGTTGTAGTGGAGTAGTTGTAATGGTGAGAGGGCTTTTGGTAACCTGTTATTTGAAGGTGTCTACATAAGAGTCAAACAAGCATGTTATCAACATGACATTGACACTTTTCATAATGGTTCCATTATTTCCATTATGTGTCATGCCATGATTATAAAGAGCTCGTGTCACCCTAATGTAGACGCCTTCAAATAAAGTGTTACTGGGCTTTCATACTGTGTCTGTGTGTGAGTACTGGAGTAGTTTTAATGGTGAAGTGGCTTTGATACTGTGCGTCTGTGTGGAACAGGTGAAGGGCTGGGAAGCTGGGGTAATAACCATGCATTCAGGCGTCATGCAGAGTTGCAGTGTTAGTTGCGGTCCTGGTCTATCAGCATTGTCCAAAGACATCTTGAGATATATTTGAATTGGACTTGGAAAAAGGAATTCAATACGGATTGAATGCAGATATCCTTATGGTACTAAAAAAATGGGTAACACTTTAGAAGAACCACTCCCTATAAATCATGTATAAATGTATTGGTTAACTCTTAATTAACACTTTGCTTATCATTTGTTTACCTTTTTTCTACATTATTTCTCATCAATAAATCATTTATAAACAAACAGGTTTTGGTTCTCTGTCTGTATAAAAGAGTATTGTGATTATATTTTTTTGGATGCCTGTACTTCTTTTCTTCTTTTATACAGACAGCCAACAGGCAAGCAATCAGAATATACATATGTTTATAAATGATTTATTAATTAGAAATAATGTGAAAATAAATGCTAACAAATAATGAAGTGTACCAAAAATGCTTTATCTTTGCATACATGGAAAATCTGTGTTCAATTTAGAATGCAATACAAATTGCAATGAAATACATGGATTTTATGGTTTAACCTTGGTTATGGATGGCTGTAATTTTAAGAATAAGTTTAAAGATATCAGGTCTTGGTTAGTGGGAGCAAGTCAGCAGAGTGAACATTTGTAGAATCATGCTAATGGGATGCATTTTAAAAAAAGTTAAAAAGAGATGGGTTACAGGTATAAAAGAACAGGATTTTGTCCCTTTACTGCGGTGCAGCCTCTGAACAGAGGTCAGTCTTAAATGATCATATACACACTTGCTGCTGAAAGAACTTCTCTTAGAATTTAAGAGGCTGTGAAGAACCTTTAAGCCCCTGCTGTTTTGAAGTGGTGTAAATCACTGTACTCTGTCACTTGCTCAAGACCCAAGTACTGATCTTTTTTTCTCAACTTAAGAATTAAACAGCCCTCCAGAACTAAAGTTTCAAAGGGCTTGTGGCAGCTCACGCATGAAGAGCAGTAGTTTCTTTTACTGTGATTTCCAAGTGTATTGAGACAATAGAAACTGAACAGATTTCTTAAAGAAATGGAGGACCAACCTTTTTTTCTCACCGCATGAAAGGCCATGACATCTAAATTGTGGGAAGAGAGAAAAAGAAAGAAACAGAAAAGAATGCATGAGAAACAGAATACATAAAGAAAAGACCTCACAAAGTAGATCTCATGAAATATTAATAACAGCATAAATTATCCATGTAGAAATGAGATGAGGAGCAAGCTAAGGAAGGAGTTGAAGAGAAAGAGCAACAGAAAGAGAGAGAGAGAGAGAGAGAGAGACAGAGAGAGAGAGAAAGAGAAAAAGAAAGAGAGAGAGAACCCATCTCTTTCTACTGATTCTTGTAAACAACTCAAGTTCATAGGGTGTCCTCTTTACACGCCAAACACCAACGAAAAACGGAAAAAAAACCTCTCTTTTAATTATGGAGTCAGCTCTGCATAAAATATTATATTTCCACTACATTTCACACATTTTCTGTGCAACATGTGTGAGCAGAAGTAACCACAAATACATTGTGAAACACCCTTAAGTCATCTGCCACATCAGGTTTATTTACACCCAAAGTGTTTGCCACATAAACTCATTAAATTTCTTGTCAACACCAGATTGATTTAATTCAGTCTGCCCAATATGTTCTCTGGTGAAAGGCAACATTTAAAATATCTATGTGGTACAAACACAGATAGACTTGAAATACGTGTGTGTTTATATCTATTTATTTATTTATTTATTTTGGAGCGGTGATGATGGGGGTATTGGAGATGGAGATGACTCAGTCCAAGCACACTGTTTATTCTGTTTTATCAGAAGAGATCAGCCATGAGTGTACTTTCAAACACTCTGTCAACAAAATGTCTTTCAGCACAGATTTGTGTAACGATGAGTAATATACTATCATCTGTGTGCATAGTGGGAAATGGGAAAGTGTGTACCCACAGGTTCATGTGATGTTGATGTGCATCTACATTCAGCAGTATTTGATTGCAGGGAGTGATTGGCAAAGAAAGACTGTGTGTGTGTGTGTGTGTGTGTGTGTGTGTGTGTGTGTGTGTGTGTGTGTGTGTGTGTGTGTGTGTGTTTATCAGTGGGTAATATGGCAAAATGTGTATACACATCATGTACATACACATCATCAATGTATGCTGCCAAAAAAGATTTATGAGGGCAGTATGTGTGAACACCACATGTGGGCATGTGTCTTAATATGGCACAACCAATACATATGAATCTCATCTGATGTAGTGAAGGGGAAGCATTCATATGCAAATACTCAAATAAATTCACATGTCTGGAGTATGAATCAGTATTCTCATGTTAATGTGGAGTGATATACAGATGTATTCTATTGTCCTCAGAATGCTTCAAAAACTGTTGACTAATTTCAACGTACCAACAATGTTCCAGAAGTCTAATATTCTTGGTCATGATCTCTAAGGGATAAATTAAATCATGACCATTCATGTACACAACACTAACAATGAGAGTTGTGTCTGTGATTCACATCTTTCATATCATTCGACAAGTGTTTTTTTTTTAACTTAATTTAACAGATATTCTTAATAGGCCTTTATGTATAAACTTGAAATCATGAAATTGTAAATGGGACACACATTATTTTTATGGTCCCTTTTCCAGTGGGTCTGAATGTAACTACATATTATGATGTTGTGTACATACACTGTACATACCCTAATCCTAACCCTCCAACCTTTGAGTACAGGGTACATACATGTTACATATTGTTACATATTGTTGCAAAATAAGATGTAACCTGTAAACGGCAGCAGAATTCATGTGGTTCCATACACGTGTGTTTCAGTGAGTAAAGCATCTATTCATTGCATTCATCTGTTTCTTGTCCACGACTATCAAGCTCTGTCAGCATGACTTTTCCTTCCCTCATAGTTTCTGTTTTCTTACATTTTATCTTCTTTCTTCCATACTCTCCTTACGCTGTCCTTGTGATATGTGTCTATTTTAGACTTTTTACTCCTGCTGACTCCCACTGTCTCTCTGTGTGCTTTACTGTCTGCCGGTGTTTCAATCTCTTCTCTCAAACTGTGAGTTCATCTGAAACCGTCAATAATTCAACTCAGTGGGTCAAAAGAAAGGTTGGTAAACTGGATATGCAGTGGTGAAAAAGGTATCTTTATACCCTTAACATTTTCAAAGAAGGTGAAAAACTTTGTTTTGCCATTTTTTAAAAGATGTACTGTAAAAACAGTGTGTTTATGCCAATTTACCCTCCACTGCACACCACTGCTTTAACAGGGATTTGTACACATAATAATCCTCATTTTTATAAATAAGGACCTAGCGACTTACAAATGAACAAGTGAATATGTATCCCTAGCCTGGTAAACCAGCCCCTCATACTACACTACATTTCATACAGAGGGTCTGGCAGCGCTGGATTGAGAAATGTTTGCCTCCTGGAGGTGTAGACTTTGCTGAAGTTTAAAATGATGGATCTGCCTCTACCGAATTGCTAATGTCTGGCTGTGACATATGCAATTAGCCTGCCTATAAGCCTGCCTATGCACTTCAGTTCAAATGTAGTGCACAAAGTCAACGTCATTGCTTCCTCTGTTCGTTGATTGGTCAAAACCAATCGGTAAAGATACAACCGGAGTCAACCATGTCAATGGAAGCAAACCCAGACTGCCACTGTAGGGAGATGATAATGGAGTGGGAGTGCATAGGCGGGGTTATAGCCAGGCTAAATTTATCCCCTCACGTGTATGAGTGTGTACTCAGACATGAGTTCCTGGCTTCACAGAGGAGCATGTCAGGGTCATTATGCCACCCAGAGATGAGGATGTCAAGGTCATTATGCTTTAAGCTGGGGGTCCCGTAAGCTAATTCATTAACTATGTGAAAGGAATATTTAGGTCTGCCTTTAGGAAATGTCCTTAATACTGATAATACCAAAGCTTAAGTTAAAAGGCATTAGTTACTTAAACTGGGCTACACTGACACTATACTCTATCAGTTCTGGCTATGTTTTAATTATTTAGTGATATAGTAACATAATGAGTAACGTAATTAATTTGTGTGAAATATATCAAAAACACTCACTGGCAATATTTGCAAATGAACACACAAGCACAATATTATTTTCTGGCTCCTTCATATACAGTGAAATAGTATCACTTTCTCTGATGTGCCAAGTAAATATGGACTGAACTCAAAGTCATTTAATGTATTTTTATTATAGCCATTTGGCTTCGATGCATGGTGATTTTCCAGAATTAACTGAATACTGTTATAGATGCTTTGTGATGTTGTTTATCGGATTTTCACATTTTGTTTTAATTGATTGCATATTTTACATTAAAGGCAGGGAGGACCATGCCAATGATACCGCCCATGTTGTGTCTCTAAAGCAACTGTCTGTCTCTCTCCTGCTCTGTCTTTCTTTCTCTCTGTCTCTTTTACTCGGTCTATGAATCTCTTGCCCCCCCCCTTACACACACACACACACACACACACACACACACACACACACACACACACACACACAAACACACACTACTGCCACATCTAGTTAACCATCTTGGGGGAGTTATTACAGAGGATGACAGAAATAGAGAGAGAGATAGAGAGAGAGAAAGAGAGAAAGAGTGGTAGAGAAAGGGAGAGGGAAAGAGTGAGAGAGTGAGTTAGATGGAGAGAGAGAAAGAGAGAGAGGATAATTAGAGAAAGAGGGAGAGAAAGAGCTCATACACTAATGACTTCCCTGACTTTCTTTCTCTTTAGTGAATCGACTCTGTCTGAAAAACTTTTTTTTTTTTAAAGGAAATTAGACAGAACTGAAAAAGGCCTTGATCAGGCTTTGTGTGGGTTGCCTTGTACTACTTTACCCTTAGTGACAGATTCTGTGGATCATTTTTGGCCTCTTTAATGACCTCATCCTGTTCTCGCAGCTCTAATGACCTCATTTGAGATATTATATATAATGCTCCTTCTTTAAAAAAAAAAAAAACTCTGTCTGTGCTTTTGTGCAGGTGTGTGCATTTCCTCTGTTGCTCTCTGTGCATTCCTGCAGGTGTTACGTCTATGTCTGCAACCTTTCCGCCTGTGTAAATATGTTGCCTGGTAACTTTTGTAACCTACATACTAGTTTACACCCTCCACCCTATTTTTTGAACTAAATCTATTCATGTGTGTGACTTTGTTAGCAAGAGGGTGCTCTTAAAAAGACTAGTGATCATGCAATGGTGGTGGATTACAAGAATAATTATGCAGAGTCATAGCATGATGGACTGATGAGAGAGAGAGAGATGTCAACATGATTTTTTTCTGTCTTTATTTTTTTATTGGCATTGATTTGTCATACAGTCGTCACAGACACTCGTGAAAAGTGTTAGGCATCACAACGTGCAGGTACAGAGCCTTGGTTCCACGTCCCATCTTAGTGGTGAGCCTTGATCACAACTGTGGAGACAGTATAGCCTATTTAGAGTTCTTTTTTTTGAGTGTGCACAAACCATGTGGTCACTCTACCCATACTCCATCCTACATATGAGCCCATGTATACAGAAGTGTCAATCCTGGCTTCAGAAAGTAAAAATCCTGCCACCTTTTTCTTCTAAAACAAGAGACTTTAATGAGTGCTCATTACGATAAGCTGAGCTGGTTGGATCAAATTTGTGGCAGGGTTTTTTACTTTCTGAACCCGGGATTGACACCTCATGTGTGTACTGTCAATTGGATCACCTCATACACTAACACTCACACCTCCTTGTGGCACACCATCTGTGGATTCTTATGAACCTATTTCCTGCTGCTGTAGGTCAGTGTTTGAAATAAGACCCCACCTAACAACCCCCTTCCTACACTCACCCACCGACTCCTACCTCCCCCCAACCCCCTGCCTTGGGTTATCATCGAGTGGAAGCTAGTCTCAGCTAAAGGCTTGGCAGGACAGAGATCAGCTGTGTAAGGCTTTTAGTTCACCCATTGCTCACCCTCAGAAGAATGGGGGCAGGGGACTGCACTGATCTCATTTCAGTGTGCCAGCAGTGTCATGTAGAAGTGTGCCAGGTGAAAGTCTGTGTAAATGTGTGTGTGTAAATGTCACAGTCTCCAGTCAAAGTGCTTGTGTGCGTGAATGTACTTTTTAAAATTAACACTACATTGTCTACATTTAATGTTGGTAAATGTACTTCAAAGAAGTCCAAATAAAACATATTTTCCAGATAATACACAGACATATGAAAATATTTTTTTATTTATATGCCATTATTTGTGGGTAATAGGTTCCTTAGACTGAAGACTGTAGCAATGACCATTACTTTAGTGTAGGCTGAATGTATGGCCAGTGTAACTGAATTTCCACTATAGTAAGAAGGCAGTAAGTGACTGTAAGTGATTGAGTGACATGTACTGTAGTGAGAACTTCCATGTTAAATGGAAGTGAAAGCACATTATTCCCTGAACTCATCTCAGTGGTGTGGAAAATCCCAAATGTTTATATTAAAATATGAGGTAGCTGTCTAGACTTTAGATTATCTACAATACAATACTCTGTTACCCTGGGCCCACCCATACTGCCTGTGACACTACATTGGATTTAACGTTTAAGTCAGTCTGGCCAACCTGCCTATTCTAGGCTGTTCCTTTGCCTGAAAAATCAATGAACAATGAATGGTACGCATTTGTCATCGAAATCAGTGGTCTGATTGGTTGTGTGGTTGTCTATATAGGAGGTTTGCCAGACCAAGCTCCGTCTACGAGCTTGGTGAGGCAGCCAGGCTTTCACTCTGTGGCTCTATCAGTCTGTAGCTTTTAAACACAAGAAGCTGTCTGTTTGAAATATTTACAGTGTTGTGCTTTGACTGTTCATCTCCAAAGAGTAATGTGCAATTTAATGCATTTGTGCCCCAAGTGTTGTACAAACCAAGTGAATACGCGTGTGAATGTCAGTTAGTGCAGGTGACTCCATCAAAGCAAACCATGAGAGTGGAGGTGAGTTGGTGATGTGTTGGTTGACTTTAAACAGGTGACACTCAAACCTAAAGTGGCATCATTGTTAACGACTTATTGAACACTCTAGCTGACGAGTATATACCTTCTTCCTCCTCCTCTGGTGCGAAGAGGCTCGCTATGGCACCCAAGAACGTGTTCATCCAATCGGTTGACTCCTCCATCGCATCGTTCATTGCTTTCACCGGGTCGGGGGCTGTGATTTCAGGTACATTCCCTGGGTTCACGGTGGGGAAAGGCCAACATGAGCAAGACCTTTGCATGCAAAACCAATTGCCTTCATTCACACAACTCTTACAACTCTGAAAGCCAGCAAATTTGTGAAAGTTTGCATTTTTTTCACCACAAAGTTTGAATTCTCAGTTAGCAACAGCTAGAAGCTTGAACACCTGAGAGTGGGAGTTATTTTCTTGCCAATCAAGGCTTAGAAATGAGCCCAATTCAAACTAGCACAAACACACTGGCCCTTCAGAAGTAGAGCTGTGCGCTCGGGTCAAACAAAATCCGGGCTGTCCGGTCTTGTGCACAAAGTGGCATGATGGTCACAGGCTTTCTATTCCAAACACAGACAACTAACTAGTCACACAATCAAAACTACTACACAGATGGGAGCAAATAGCATACAACACTACAATTCCACAGGTAACCAAAACTAACTAGAAAACAGTCATGATTTCCAGTCCAAAGATATACCAATGATCACATATTGATACAGACTTCAAGAATTAACCAAACCATACAAAGCTTAAATATTGCTAACATAGTGATTGCAATGCATGGGACACCAACATGATGGATGTGAAAGGTCTACCAGAGGTAGAACACACACAGACCAAGACAACAACAATAACAACAACAACAACAACAAACCAATGTGGACGTCAAAATGATAAAGGTGAGTATGAAAAGCATGTAATTTGTGGAATGACTGTGTGGAATGTTTGTTCAAGGGTTGGATGAGGGCTATGCATTCAAAATCCTTTATTCACATGAGTGTGTTTTGTGTATGCATGTCTGTAAGTCTAAGTGTGTTTGTGTGTTGTTGGGGGGGGGGGTGTGTGTGAAGGTGTGTATTGTTTATTTCTTTATTTATTTGGTCATTGGTCATCAGTAAGGTGAATACGTGTTATCCACATGTCCATTTTGTTTGGAGAGGCGAGGGGGGGCGGGGGGTGTATTCCTTTATTTATTTGGTCAAGGTGGGTGAGTGAGTGTGGTGATGTCTGTCAGTCAGTCAGAAGCTTTGGCCACCCGGGGGTCTGTCTCTCTGCCTGCAGTCGTGCTGCAGGGCAAAACAGGGCTTCACAACTGTTATCCACACTTCTCCTCTGTGACTTTGATGTATCTGCGACCTGAGAAGGTGCTGAGGAGGCTTGAGTCAGAGCATGCAGCAGGCAACACACCAGATGACACAAACACTCACAATCACAGTCACACACAGCCACCCATTCAGTGTGATTGTCAGAGAAAATGACTGCAGAATTGGAATGATTAGAGAATTAGAGCCTCACTCGTGACGAAGGTGGTATTAGTTAGGACTGATATTGCTGACATTTTGCTGTGTGCATAGTAAAGTGTGCAAGTAATAAAAGCAGCTTATGCACAATTGGTAGCTTCAAATTGAACAATCGTGTACAGTTAGTACAATTACAACTGTTATCTTCTAAAGGTCCCCTTTTATTTAACACATTAGTTTAACTTCAGGATTAAATTTCCAGGGTGTAACTGTGTAATTAATGCTTCAATTTAAAAAACAAACAAAACAAAGTCAACATTCTGTTTGTGAATCATCATGCAGCTGTTGCAGCACATCCAGTGCAGTAATGGCAACCATTTTATTGCCCATGCTAGCTATTGGCAATTAGTTAATTAGTGTTAGTGAATGAGGAAGCAACTCCAAACACTCTATGTGGTCGCAAAGGGCAGACCAGCTAGAGCTTCACTGCGACACGGGTTGGGGGTGGGGATGGGGGTGGGGTGAAGGGTCGGGGGTGGGGGATGGGGTAAAAGCACAGGGTGGGGGGGGGTAAAGATGGGCGAGATGCCTTGCCTCTGATGGCTGCCTTATGTGCCTTTCTGATGGGTGCGCTCGGTCCTGTTAGGACGAAAGATACGTGAGAGAGGCAAAGAGGATAGAGGCAATATGGGTGACAGCTCAAACACACACTTGGACACATGCACACACATGGCAGTAGATGTCTTTCAGGATGATGTTCACATCATTGACATGCAGTGGATGACATGGCTGAAGGAGAAAAGATTCTTCCTTGCTATGTGGCAAAGAGTGGCTCCATCAGACGTGGTTCTCTATCTGTCTATCTGGTAAGAGTTTAGGATGGTTTCTATAGCAGAGACACTTGAGTGATATAGGAGGAACTGAGTAGACCTGTTTCATTGGTGCCTACAGAGAGTTCATCATAAAAGTTTATTATCAAATAGTTTATAATATAAGACAGTTTATCACATCAGTTATTAAGCATACATCTGAGGAAGAATCTTTTTCACCTGGTGAGTGTGTGTGTGTGTGTGTGTGTGTATGTGTGTTTATGTTTATGTATGTGTGTGTCTATGTGTGTCTATGTGTGTGTGTGTGTGTGTGTGTGTGTGTGTGTGTGTGTGTGTGTGTGTGCTGACATGCATTAAATCCACACTGCAACACACACCACACACAATCATAATGACAAAATGACGCATGATAAATGCCTCATTGGCTCTGTGGAAACACGAGTCATACTGTGCAGATCTCTAAGCAAAGCACGAATACTACAGTAATTAAAGCGTGATGAGAAACAAATTTAACTAATGCAAGACAGAAAAGATGCAAGAAAAAAACATTATTGTAACTGAATTTACAAATGAAGGTTTTGTACCAGCCTCTTTCCATAGTAACTTACCAAATGTGTTAGCACATGGCACCCTGAGCTGTGTGATTGGTTGAAATATGACAGGTGACATCAGTAATATGGTAACTGTTTGCATATAAATTGTGGGTGTGACGACCTATCAACATTCACAGCATCGTCCTTATTGTGAAAATTAGGCTGTGAGTAATAATGCTGATGGCACACTGATGACTTCGATGACATTTGTTTGATTGCCTCTGTAACCCATTGTAATAAAGTGCTTTGTTTTCCTCCACTGGTTTTTGGTCTGTCCTTCTCTGTCTCTGTCTTTTCTCTTTCTCTCTCTCTCTCTCTTTCTCTCTCTCTCTGTTTCTGTTTCTTTTTCTCTCTCTCTGTCACTCTCTCTCTGTGTCTGACTTTCGCCCCTCATCTCTCTCTGTCTCTCTCTCTCTTACATTTCTCTCTCTCAAACACCACAGCAAATGTACCAAACATTATTAAAGGCTTGAAAAGTGTAGAAGATGGCAGGGGAGTAGCCAGAAATCATAACATGGGTGGGCCAAGAAAAAATCATTTCTTCAGCCTAGCCCAGTACACAAAGATTACAATTATTACTACACAGTCAATCAAGCAAAAAGAGCCTTCTGACTGGGTGGGCTTGATTGACAAGTGGGTGGGCACAGGCCCACCCCTGCCCACCCTTGGCTATGCCTATGGGAGATGGGTGCCAATAGGATGGCCAGAAGGTCGACAGTTATTCATTATGTTCATCTGCTGTTTGCTGGTGTTTGCTCTCCCTCCTTCTCTCTCCTCTCCTCTTCTCTCTCTGTCCCCCACTCTCTTGATGGCTCTGTCTTTCTCTTCCTCACACATACCTACACCTGAGAGGGGATTTGCCTGCAAAGGGGGGAACTCTAGGAGTCTAGGGATAAATTGCACTTGTTGTCACCAGGCAACCAGGCTTGTGTCCAGGAGTCATGTGAGCCTTCACTGCATCGTTTTCTTGTACAGGTAATGAGGCAAAGGACACAAAAGTTGGCAATGGATGACTTAAAGGGCCCCCACTAGCTCACTCCCTCGCTTCCGTACTTCATTGCGCTCATTCTCCTGCTGTCTCTCCGGCCACATGGCATTTAACTGATAAGGCTATCGTCCGCTTGTTTTCGCCGCTGCCTTCCAGTCACAATTCCTCCTACCAGACGTCCTCCAGACCCATGCAGTGCCTGTGAGATTCTGTTTAATGTTTTCATTTAGATACAGATGAACCTTTTTCACCAAAAACAAAAATGAAAACAAAAAAAGCGAAAAGAGTTGGCTAGTCATGAATAGCTTTGTAAGGCATTTAGATGTCTGCCAAGATAAGGGGATTTCAGCATGGCCTGTAGCTAAGAGGCTAACGCAATAAATGTCTGAATTGTAACCTTGTACTGGTCATTTGTGTTGAGCTTTTCCGCCATTTGAAAAAGCAATGAGATGTCCTCTTTGCCCTGATTTAACAAGCACACAAACCATGGTGTTTAAATTAGCTTGAGAAAGTGCTTTTTGTGTGGCGCTAGCTACACAGCCCATTTCCCCTAATGACTGTTTAGTTCATCTTTTTCAGACAGAAAAGCTACTCAAGTAATAACCCGTGCATTAAAATAGAAAGCTAAAATAGGTCTGCCAGTTCACTGGTGGGCCATGCTCACCCCGTGTCTGTCCTGCAGTAATCCAGCCATCTCGTGATAATTGCTGTCTCCCTTCGGCAACATGCTGTCCTTGTGTGGCGGCTCTCTATTCCCGGGCGATAATTTTACCTCACAATTAAGCCTGCTTGACACATGGCCTGCTGGCACATTTATTTCTGTTAAGTCAATATTTTTTTCTGCAGACAAACCAATTGTAGTAAAAACAGCTAAGCCATGTGTCTTATGAAGCATATGTATAGAGTTGTTGATAATATCTATGGAAGAGTTTCATATTAAATATAAGCATCAAATAAAAACAAGGTAACTAAGAAAAGAATATAAGAGTATACATGAATGAATGAATATCAGCTTTGTGTAGTATAGAACTGCTATACTCAGAGAAGCAGCATGCTGCAGGCGATGTTTTCCCAATCTCATGTAACGATACTGACATGTCAGTGCTGATTAATGTGTGTGTGTAGATCAAATCAGCCTGCATAAAGTAGTCTGAATTACCAAATACCTTTTTGCAGGGCAATATGATTGGCTAGGTTGGATTTATTTACTGGGTCATATTTGTATTTTAGGCTTTTCCTCTCGATGTTGGAAATTCTAAACATCACCGTGATGTGCCTGACGGCCATTACAGTGTCGCTGCTCCCTCTCTGCCAAACGCTCATATGATGGCAGCAGACCCGTACATCAGAATATCTGTCAGTGGCTCAGCAACTGCACAACATCAAAGAGATGTACGTCTACGCAGGCGGGTTGTTGTGCAGAAAGGGGCTGCCTGACATGCAAAACAGGCTTTTCCCCTTAAGCCTGCAGTACTGATGAGGCGGCGAGGGGTTTGATCTTTTTTTCGTTCTTACTATACATCTACGTTACAGAGATGGCAATCTGTGAAGATAATACTGCTATCTTGCTTGACTACAGTTGATAGGATCAGTCTCATGTTGTCATTTTTCTCTGGGGGTGGCAAATCATCTTCGCCAACAATGTGACAACTTCTTGTAATATTAGTGAATATTTTAATGTATTTATGTAGATATTTTGGAGTGTGGTTGTATTTGAGATGCATGCTATTATGGTGGGTGTTTTTGAATGTATACACTTGTTTGTAACAGCTCATGGGCATTTAGAGGTTGTGCATTTATTAAGTTCCTCAAAGCTACAGTGTAGGCCTTTGTGCTAGAACTGTCAATATGTGTTAAGTCAGACCATTAGCCCAATCAGGCCATTAGCTAACAGTGCCATTTTATTCTCTGTACTGACTAACCAGACCCTATATCGCTTTCTAAATCCAACTTTTAATATATACAGCCGCTTCTGTGCTTTGTTGCGTGGACATCTTCTTGGGGGGGGTGATAGGTGTGAATGGCTTCTTACAGTTTGGCTAATTGGAACTGTGGGGGGGTGCCGCACTGATGCTGTCTTGGGCTTGGCTCCAAGGTCTGACCCCGTTTTGCACCTCTCCTCTGTGACCTTTTAGATCAGGCCAAAATAGTGCCAAGTTGACATACCAAGTCTTAAACTTTGTCCTGGATTTCCAAACACTGCTGAGTAGGCTGTGAAAATGTCAGAAATTACATAAATAGTAACATTTTGGTATGTAAAAGTTTGTAATATGTAAATGTTGATGCAGGACATCTCAAAATCTTGCTTGGTGATATTTAAAAATCAAGATGGAGGAATGTATGAGGATGAAAGAGCAGAATGGCCATAGTGATTAAAAGAGGCTTTTGGGGCAGCTTTATAAATTAAAACAGCATGTTGGTATTGGTAACAGCATGTTGTTCCAACACATTGTAAGAATTACTTTACAATCTCAAGCGACGCAGGACTTAATTGAATACTTGTTTTGTCAGTGAAAGCGCTCTCATCCTGTCTAGCGAGTGAGCAAATCAAATCAGGTTATTATATTTCACTTACGGGGTAATAAGTAATGTAGTAATGAGGTAGTTGCAGCTTTCATAGGCAGACATGCACAATCCAAATGATTCAATAGACAAACCACACCAATAGACACACACACACACAAAATCACACACACAAAAATACACACATGTAGAGTGACAAATGAAAAAACAAAGACACAGAGGCAGTCCACTGCAGGCAGAGAGGTTTTACCAGGTGGCAAACATGGGTCTTCACAGTATAATGTATTGTCTTTTTAATGGGTGAAGACAGGATGGCAGGATGGTTGGAGACGGACAGAGGTGGAGGTGGGGGTTGGGGGTGGAAAAGAGGAGGGAGGGAGAGTCATTAGAATGAGGTAGTGGGAATGGTGTCTGCTAGTTGGGGGCAAGTGGGTTGGGTTTTTTTGTATGTGTGGTTGGTGAATGGGTGGTGGTGTGTCTGTGCTTTTTTCTTGCCTCTCTCCACTATGTATTTTCTACGGAGACTGGTAAGGGTCATGGGAAATCTGAACTTTTGCATTTCCTCACAATAGTTTTGCATTCTCTTGCAATGTTTTTGGTTAAGCTTGAGCTTGAAGCTTGAAGTATGGATCCATCTATTGTGAGGGAATGCAACGCTTTTGTGAGGAAATGCAAAGAATTGTGAGGAAACGCAAATGTATTGCCAGGAAAAGCAAAAGTTTTGCGAAGAAATGCAAAAGTGTGGTCTTAAAATATTCCCCACCGGGACACAGTGGCAAGTCAAGAAAAAAACACACCCTTTTCTCGTGTGATGAGGAAAGTGTGTGTGATGGCAGTGCGGTGTGATATGGTGTGGATGTGAATGTGGATGGATACGAGGGCGGAGGTGGGGTGGTAAAAAAGGTTTCCACTTTTTTGAAATGCTTTCAAAAATGTACTGTTCAGTGTGACAGGTCTTGGTAAAGAACCTTTTTTTTCGTGTGATAGTGTGATGTCAATGGGATGATAAGTGAAGAACATGTGGACATGGTTGACATGACATAACTATATGAGTATCACCAGAACAATGACATATTCATACAAGAACACACTAAAAACCTTGACACTAACTACCCCTTGTCAAAAAAACTTGCATTATGACTCAAAGCCAGTGAATTGACATTCAACACTAGAGTACTGTATTTCTAAATCTATCTATTGCTCCCATTATTAAGTGACAGCTATGGGATTTCACAATGCTGTGACATCATTTATCCACACACAATACAGCACCAGGAAGTGTCTGAGGGACTGGTGGACTCGTGACAACCCTGCAGTCCCATTACAGTCGACTCCAGCTGAAAGCATGTAACTGCTGAGAGTGCCCGGTGAAAAAGCACACTCAATCTGTCTCTGTCACTGAAGGCACTATCAGGAACCAGCCAATCAGCTCTGACTCAGGCCTGACAAAGCCCACACACACACACACACACACACACACACACACACACACACATACACATGCACACACCCACATAGTATCCTCACCAAACAACAAGTACACACATACACACTCCTCAAAACACATACACCCATGCATGTACACACACACACACACATACACACACACACACACACACACACACACACACACACACACACACACACACACACACACACACACACACACACACACACACACACACAGACAAACACAAACTCCCAAATACAAACACACTTGCGTGTAGTTGCAGTCCTGATAGACCGGCCACAGGCAGAAACGAGAGCTGGGCTTAATCATATTTTCTCACTCTAGCCCTCCTCCACAAGTCAACAACCATTTTAAACCTCAGTGATGGGTTACGTGATGACATGGATTAACTGCTGTGGTTGTTATTGGTTGGCCGCGGCCCTCATTGGTTGGCTCACGGTCCCCCTTACTATAACAGCCAAAATGGCTAAAAGTAGGTTAAGTAAAGACAACTCAACTTCACACGCCAAACAAGGGAAACCACTGCCCTGCACTTTCCCTTCCCCATGTTTTTGTGTTGGCTAAGTTAAGGTGCACAAACATGAGGAGACACCAAGTTAAAAGACAACAAAGAACTTTCTAGAAAGCTGTCCCCCAAATTGGACTTGCAGCCCCCAACCAAAAGAAGGTGAACGGAAAGCAGAACGCCCCTTACCTTTCAGGCTGTCTGTGTCCAGGAGGTCGAACATGATGATGGCCACACCTGACCAGGTGATGATGAGGGCCAGCACCAGCACCCAGGCCATGGGCGAGCTGAAGGTGGTGTAGAAGTCATCGGTCATGGTGCGCTTGGAGCCCCGGGAGGACGAGCCCCCGGCGTCACCATTTTTCTCAAGGACGGTGGTGGTGGTGGAAGAGTAGCGACCTGAGAGAAGCAGGGGGGGTTGAAGACATGGCATGGAACAACATAGCATCATTCTTACACATACACACACACACAGCATAGGATAACATAGCATCATTCTCTCTCTGTCTCTCTCTCTCTCACACACACACACACACAGCATGGGATAACATAGCATCATTCTCACACACACACATACACACACACACACACACACACACACACACACACACACACACATTGCATGGGATAACATAGCATCATTCTCTCTCTCTCTCTCACACAGACAGACAGACAGACAGACAGACAGACAGACAGACAGACAGACAGACAGACACACACACACACACACACACACACACACACACACACACACACACACACACAGCATGGGATAACATAGCATAATTCTCACACTCACACACACCAGTGGTGGAAAATAACTTCATAAAATGTAAAACTTTGCAAGCAACTGATAAACAAATGGTAAAGTCCACTCAACATTAAATTACTCTAATGTCTGAAATCTACAAGCCACTTTCATATTTTACCAGCATTTGGCTGGTGCTCAGTGCCATTTTCCATGTCTGATGCACACACACTTGATTTGAGTCTTTGTGTGTGTGAGTAAGCATGTGTGTGTGTGTGTGTGTGTGTTTGTAGTATTTTGTGTGTGTGTTTATGTGTGTTTGTTTGTTTGTGTATGTGGGTGAGTTTCTGTGTGTGTAGGCAAATTGATTGTTTGTAGTCAGCTGCAAATAATTACTCATTAAACCATTTGCAGAAATGAAATATTACATCTTTCTTCAAGTTGGAATCGTTTAAAGACCCAACAAAGATCTTAGAAGGGTTCACACCCGCTCAAATGGAGTGATTGTTTTTTCTGCTTCTTTTGCTACGAATGGTTAATGGCCCCTGAAAAGGGGAAACTCCATTTTTAGCTTTAATGAGCAGAAGTTCCCCCCAGTAAGTTATGTTTTTACAGTAACTGCATTTTCTATTTGGCACCATTTCTGAGGCAAGTGGCTGGTATACAATTAGCTCTCTCCCTGCAAGTGTAGGTCAAATGCTAAATTAATAAATAAATAAAAACTTGCCAAGAATTTCTCTCTCTCTCCCTTTCTTTCAGTACTAAACTTTTCCTCTCATCTTTAGGTCTCAGATCATTTGACGGCAAAGCTAGAGGAAAAACATCACAAGGCCCTGCTCTCTGTCAAAAGCCAAAGCAAAAAAAACAAGTGTTGTGAAGTTACGTTTCTTTTTCCTTTTTTTTTGCTCTGTCTCTCTTTCTTTTTTGGTTAGATATTGATCTGAGCATTTTGTCAGATCCATTTCTAAATGGATACAAATCCCAGCGACTGTGCAGTTTCACTTGCCGTTCAATGATTACTTACACCGGCTACATGTGACCTTTGTCTGCTCAGGTCGTTTTACAAGCCTCCCTATCGATCTGTCCCAAAAATGGCTGACTTTGGCCAGAGGAGGTGATTGATTCCTGGCCAGGCCACTGCCATGCAGGTGTGTGGTTTCCTCAATGTGATGTGAGGCTGCCACAGTCTGTGGATGTTGGATCGGTGGGGCAACAAAAGATTGTGGCGGCATATTGTGTATGTGTGTGTGTGAATGTGTGTGAGAGAGAGAGAGAAAAAGAGAGAGATCGCGTGTGTGTATGTCTATGTGTGTGGTCGTGTGTGTGTGTGTGTGTGAGAGAGGGAGAGAGAGGGAGAGAGAAACAGAGATTATGTCTGTGTATCCTGGAGAGACAGATTGTGTGTGTGTGTGTGCATGTGCTTGCAAACGTGTATGTGTACATGTACGTGTATTTGGGTGTATGTGTGCGTGTGTGTGTTTGTGTGTGTGTGTGCATGTGTGTGTATGCTGACCTGTAATAAGTAGAATGCAAGACTCGCTGTCAGTGTGGAAATGAGCTACTGCATTCATGTGGGTTTGTTTACTTGTGTTTGTGTTCGCAAATGTCTGCATGTGTATGTGTGCACGCGTGCGTGCGTGCGGGCGGGCATGTGTGTGTGTGTGTGTGTGTGCGTGCGTGTGTGTGTATATTCTGTCTGTCAGCTCTCACCACCTGTTGTGACTACTCAGGTTCTGCTCCCCTTTCAGGGCGGGGATTATGAAGACTCATTTTAGTGCTGACTCAAAGAGCTGAGACACACACAGACACACACACACACACACACACACACACACACACACACACACTGTGTTTTCTCTCTTCTGTCAAAAGCAATACAAACTGGCAATACAGCTTGCGTGTGTGTGTCTGTGTGTATGTCTGTGTGTGCAAGCATGTATGAGTGTGTGTGTGTGTGTGTTTGTGTGTGTGTGTGTGTGTGTGTGTGTGTGTGTGTGTGTGACCTCAGCTCTTTCAGTCAGCCCGGCATGATGCATGTCTTCATTGCCAAACATAAGCAAGTAAATAAGTACAGAAAAAATACTGAAAGGTTTTGTGTGTGAGCATTTGTGTGTGTGTGTGTGTGTGTGTGTGTGCGTGTGTGTGTGTGTGTGTGTGTGTGTGTGTGTGTGTGTGTGTGTGTGTGTGTGTGTGTGTGTGTGTGTGTGTGTTTCAGTGTTTTTCCTTGCACCAGCCAGTAATTACACTAATGCATGTGTCCAAGCATGTCCTGTTAGCTCACCAAGAAACCCTTATGGGGGTACGCTGTGTTTTCCCGCTACATTGTCATTTTCTTAAACAGAAAAGACCCAACAAAGTGCACATCTGCTGCTCTGAGACCATCACATGTTGTTTCTGTAGTGGTGGTGGTGGTGTTTTTGAATGTTATGAAGGGTGGGTGGGGTGGGGGGGGTTAGACAAGTGCTGGGCCTTGTCACCAACAACACAGTGCATTTCTGCTTCTTCTGCTCTCTCATGTTGTTTCTGTGGTGGTGGTGGTTTTGAATGTTATGGAGATGGGGGTGCGAGGGATGGGTGGGGGGAGGTTAAACAAGTGCTGGGACTCGTCACCATTAACACAGTGCACTGTCATCAAGGCATGTCTGCTCCTCACTGACAGAGCGACAAAGCTCCGACATAAATAGCCTAGTCATTCTTATTTAGCTCCTCCTCAATTGCCAGCCTGGCATCACTATCCCCTGTCTGGTTTTTTAAAACGTTGTTTATCAAGAACTGATGGAAATCAATCCGGTACTGTATCGGGTGGTCGTGCTCTGGGAATACTCTATAAATACTGTCTTGGGTCAACGTCTGTGGTTTTCTACTTTTTAAAAAATAACGAGATTGTGTTCTCATGGGTTGCTGATAGATATCCATGGCAACTTATGTCTCAGAATGGTAACTGTGAGTGGTATGGATGGATTTGTTTCTTGAAATGTTTGACAGTTTTTGGTGCATTCTGCATAGGGGACTGTAGCCTTTTTAATGGGGCACAATTCTCTCATACCCACACTACCACTTAAAGAGTAGAGGATATTATGGCCGTTTGAAGAGCAAACACAATAAGGGTTTTGACCTTTTTTTTTTACTAACAGGGATCCAACTGGAAATATTCACCCTGGCTTTGATGCGAACAAAGCCCTCAGTTATAGCAAGCCAAGAGAATGCAGTCAAGCCTTCTCGACTTATTGTGATGCTAATCGACCAATGGTGGGATGAAGAGCTGTGCTAGGATGTGGAGGAAAATTCGTTTTGGCATACTAATGCGCTCCCTCTTTCTCCCACCCTCCTGCCCTACCAGTGACAGACATCCTCCAAAGCCTATTTATATACAACACAGATGGAAAAATCAAAACTGGAAGTTGAAAAAGTGTTGCGCTGTCTTGCGCCCTTTTTTGCTCTCTGTGTCCCTCTTTTTTCAACATGACTGCAATCTAATTTGATTCTTTCTTCAGATCCTTTAAAAAGCAGCGTTAACGTCACAAACATGCCTGCGGGTGGGAGAGACAAGTGGCTGGAGGGCTACATGATACATGCTATTTTTAGCTCGCCTTTCGATCATGACATTCTCTCACTTTGAGTTTCGCCCAAGTCTCGGACACACTGTTGTGGCTCAAAAACAGGGCAGTCCAATATGACATTTGATATGTCATTCTGGGGAAAAACAAAATCCATTTCTACTCTAACAAACAGTAACAAATTGAACAGACAACCGTAGACAGAACATAATAGAGTGACCAATTCACACACAGTTGCCTATATAAAGGAGAAAAAAATGGTACATTACCTTCAACCTCCGCCATGGTGGGTTGAATTAAAAATTATCCCCTTTTTGTCAGAAAATTTGTTTACACCAAATAGAAAAATAGAAAAGAAGGGGCTGTTTTTCTCCGCTTATTCCTTGTCCAGGCCAGCTTCAGTCTAAAGGTCCAGAGCAAGAAGTGAGTAAACCCCCCACAAGGAAGCGCCACAGTTAGGGGGCGACAGCAGAGCGCCGCACCTGTTATGTGCCCTCGTCCTAATTGCAGTCCGGTTCCAGAAGATCACCAAAAAGTATAAAAACTCAGCGAGTCGGCTGGGTGCTTGGAGCCTGGAAGCTCCAGGGGTTGCTTAAGCGTTGCCGCTGAGGGCCCGGACGGTCGCGCTTCCAGGTGGGGTGCCAAGAAAAGCTAGCTGGGGTAGGAGAAAAGCAGCGTGGGGGGCCAGGCAGAGGCTGGAGGGGTGGCTGGTTTGGAAGGGGTGGGTGGTGGGGTGGGGGGTGGGGGTCCCAATCAGTCAAAATCACCTCAGAGCCTGGCTCATCACGAGGGCAGGATAGGAACCATGGGACCCAGGCATGGTTGGTGTTGGGTGGAGGGGGTTATGTGTGGGGGTAGAGTTAAACTTGTGAGAGTGAGGTGGGGTTGGATAGCTAAAAGTAACCTTATCCCTCAGTGGGGGCCAGGGCTTGTTATTCTTAGAGCCTCTGGATGCACTCCCAGCCAGCTGTATCCTACCTTGCCTTGTAAGGACAGGGGTGGGACCTCCTACTGTAACTTGGGGGAGGGAAGTCCCTCTGGGTGGCCAGGGAGGCCTGGCATGGAGGGGACCTGTGTGTGTGTGTGTGTGTGTGTGTGTGTGTGTGTGTGTGTGTGTGTGTGTGTGTGTTGGTGGGGTGGAGAGGGCTTGATGGCCTCGGTCACAGGACAACAGGGGGCTGGCCGCTCTATCTGCAGTGTGTGCTGAAAGGCCATCAGGCAGGCCCTGGAGAACAGTGCCAGTGACTAAAGATGGAGGGATGGCTTTCACCCTGCTTATAAAAATGCAAAGAGATGGCGCACGCAGTGTTTCTAAAGCAGCTAAAGAATGGGTGTGGAGCACAAGGACTTTCAGTGTAGGCAGTGTAGATTACTTTTTTTTACCCTTTCCTGACACATCGAAAAGACAAATAACGACAGCGCTCCTTCAATTATGTAAGAAGCCCTTCAACATTTATAATGGTAATGATGTTCCAGCATGAGGTTTTTAGCCCTCACACTAGGCCTCTCTGGTCTGCACAGCCACATCTATTTCCCCTCCTCTTTCAGTATGCTGATCCATGTTTAAAATATTGGCTTTTATTATAGATCAGTCATATCTGCTCATGTTCATCTGTTCCTCCAAATTCATTCTGCTTTGTTTCAGCTATTCTCTTTGTTTTAACCAGTCCCTGACTATTGGATGGCAGAAGAAAAATATGATCAGACAAATTGTAGACAAATTGACTCACTGCTGTCATTTTATTTTTATTTTAGCTAACAAAATTATATTTTCAGTTTACTTTGTCTTGATTTTATGAAAGTAACAATATTATGTGGTAACAGTTTTGGAAAAGCAATAAACCACTCGAGCCTGGGGGTAATGCTGGTTTTACCACACCTAAGGAGGTCTAACGGCACTCCGCTCTGCATCATGCCTAACAACAACACCGTAGCCGTGGTAAAACCAGCATTACCCCTGGAGTGGTTTATTGCTTACTGAAATGAGGGGAGTTATTCTGCTGTATGAGCTCTTGTAAGTGTAGCATTTTGCGTGCTTCATCTGACCTTTTTGAAGAGAAGAATGAAATTTACTCTCGTGGTCAACCTTTGTCAGCAATAAACCAACTTTGAAATTGATCACGCAGCGACAGTGCCGGACAGGCATATTTCATCGGAGGATACGCCGCATCAGCTGTTTATGGACCCAAGAAATCAGCCCAACCTCCTAGAACCAGAACTGGACCTCAGCCAAGCCAGATACGGGGCCACATCGGGAGAATAAACGGGAAAGATTAAGGGTACTATTCAGACCAGATTAACGGCTTTATGCAGGCAAGATTATGGGTACTACTCAGGCAATATTAAAGGTACTATACTAGTCAGATTAGGGTACTATTTGGGCAATATTAGGGTACTCCTCGGGCCAGATCAGGATAATGTTTAGGTCAGATTAGGGGGGTGTTTTAGAAAGCAGGTTTAGTCACTTACCTGGGTATATGAGCAAGTGGTAAACCTCCTAATATAAGACCCCAGTGGCTTTGTTTTGACAGGACAATGAAGCCATAAGACTAATACATTTGCAGGTTTACCACTAACTCTTAGTGAACTTATCTGAGTTTGTCACTAATCAACTTCTTGTTGTAACTGTACTTTCAGACCAAGAGTGAGCAGAGCTACCATAGCGGCAGAAATCATTATTTCTCTATGGAGAGACACTGTCAGCAAAGCGTCTAAGTGGCCAGAGCAAAAAGAAAAGTTAAAATCTAGTTAACTTTATGGTAATGAGCTATGACACAGTGCGGCGGTTAATTGGAACGTGTAGGTTCACTAACATCCGTTAAATTGAAAAAGTATGATTGGACATTCTGATGTTTTATGTCATGAAATGGTGAAATGGTTGCTCTTCGTCTGAACACACAATTAGAGTAGTACCCAAGTGAATAACAAATGGACCAGAGGGGGATGATGTTTAGGTCAAACCAGGGAGATAAATGGGCTGGATCAGGACAATGTTTGGGTCAGATTCTGGCAATTTTTTTGAGCCAGATATACCAGGGCAATATTCCAGGTAGATCAGGGCAATCACTGGACCAGATCGATTTTTTCACTCTCCTCGTGGATCCTCATTAAATGTTTTCCTCCACACCTTATTCAAGCGAGGATTCTGAAGGACTGTAACCACAGTGTATAAATTCATGAATGTGGAAAAACAGAGCTCAAGTCAAACTACTGGCACATGAATGTGTATAATTATACAGCAGCACTTTGCCTTTGTTTCTCCGGAGAGTTAACCACAACAACACTTAAAGTGCTGCACTGCACATCGCACAAAGCTGTGACATCTTCTCAAACCAAAACAAAGCCACCTCCTCTAACAAAGTGAGTTTAAACAGCTGTAAAACAAGGTACATGGTAATTTTTAAATTGTGAAATTCAACTCCTAGGTAACAACTGGCATACAGTTATGGCTTTATAAGAGTGTAGAAATTCAGCGTGATCGTCATACACTTGATTTGGTAAGTTCCTTTTGTAGTGTATGTACATGTAACAACATGCAATATTATGTACCTCCACTGCACATACCTAACACTAGCCCTAACCCTATGGTACAGTGTAAGTAATGTTACCTACACCTACACAATGTTACACTGTAACATAACGGATGTAACAGGGACAGTAAAATAAAGTTTAACCTATGACTTCACCATGTTGTTGATGCCAACGACACAATAAGGTCAGCAAACAAATATGTCATCCAGCCCAGTGCTTCTCTGCCACCACCGCTGAGCAGAGAAATGAGGCGTGAGCCCCAAGTCTTTTCCGACGATGGCTGCTTTGCCTGAAGAGATAGCTCCTGCTGTGTTCTGGCAGGGAGACGTTGTTCTTCGCAGGTTTTTGGGGAGAGTGATGAAATCAGGTGCAATAATAGGGAAGAGTGACTGGCACTGAAATGCGATTTTTTTTTCTCGCAGTGTGTTTGTGTGTGCGCATGTGTGTGGTCTTGTGTGTGTGTGTGTGTGTGTGTGTCCGTATGTGTGTGTGTGTGTGTGTGTGTGTGTGTTTGTTTGTCTGTGGCTTTATGTGTGTGAGTGGCTCAGTTCTTAGTATAAAGTTACAAAGGCTATACATCTTTTGCATGTGCTTTTTTTCACTTTGTTTGCGTGTGTGTAGGTAGGTGTGTGTGTGCACATATCAGTGTGACCATGTGCATGTGTGTGTATGCATGTGTGAGTTTGTGTGTGTGTGTGTGTGTGTGTGTGTGTGTGTGTGTGTGTGTGTGTGTGTGTGGTTGTGTGCATGCTAGTATGTTGCCAGATGAGACTGACAGTGCATGCATCCGCAGGCGGTCCTGTCCTGGGTTGGGCTCTGCCACTGCACCGCGGGGCTCAATCACAGCAGATTAGTGCGTGCCGGTCAGATGGAGATGGAGAGGGAGATGGCAGCCCTGACCTCATACTAAAGGAATTGGATGAGGTTAAAACTGACATAATTTACCTAATGAACACAGATGCTGTGGCTACTTAATGAACATAAATGTTGTGGGTTTCTCTTTTTTTAATTTTCACATTTTAATATTTGACATTTCGATTGCCATTTTATTTTGTCCATAGGATGCACATAGCATTCAGTAGCCTCACTACATACATTAATTACATGTCACACCATATCTTATATGGATATTGATACACTACTTCCTCATACCTGTTCTATTTTGCTGTACCTAATGTTTTCATTTCCCCCACCTATTCCTATGGTCACACAAAACCTGTTTTACACTTTTTAAAATGTATTCACATCATGAAGTACAGTGTAATAGTGTGCAAGAACATGTCAGTTTATGTACTGGCATTGTACATTAGGGGTAAAACAATGTATGTATGTAATGTATGTATGTATGTATGTAAGGACATAATATTATGTGTTGGTACATGTAGGTACACTGTAAAAGGGATTGTTAAAGTAAAGTGTTATCACAAACAATGCAATACTATGTATGTATGTATGTATGTATGTAAGTATGTATGTATGTATGTATGTATGTATGTATGTATGTATGTATGTATGTATGTATCTATCTATCTATCTATCTATCTATCTATCTATCTATCTATCTATCTATCGTTGTTCATCTGTTCGGTACATTCTGCATATTTAAAAGGATAATATTATTAAAAAACCCAGGGTGTAATTATGATTATAATGGTACAAATGTTTGGAACGGCCATCCCACGCTCGATTATACGAGGAAAAGTTCACATTCTGTCGCCACCCTTCGCCCCCTCAGATCCATGAGTCAGCACATGAAATGTGTCAAGTGTGATTAGGTTTATACAAGGATACAAGGATACAAGGGTATAAGGATGGTTAACTGCGCATGGGGAGGGGGGAGTAAAGTCACACAACAAAGGCTCCCCGAGGTCAGGCTAACCTTAGCCGGAAAGTTCTGAGGAGCCCTTGCACTCCAAATGTCTTTGCGTGGCGCGACATAGTTGACAGTGCTTTTAAGGGGCTTGATAGGTGTGATTGACTGCCTGTGTTTTGTGCAACTTTTAAGCAGACGCAGCCTCAGAAATTGCACTTGTGTGTGTATGTGTGTGTGTGTGTACCCAGACAGCAGCGGCACATTGTGAGTTATAAATCACAGGACACTCCGATGTCAAGATACATTTCAAAACAAACTCACTGCGATATACATATGAGTGGGAGAGTGCTGTAGATGAAATACCTGCATTATGAGATAATGAATCTTTTATACACTACACACACATACACACACACACACACACACACACACACACACACACCCATACACACACACGAAGACAGACACTCAGGAGCACAAACAAAGTGCAGTCCCACACACACACAAACACACACAAACACACACACACACACACACACACACACACACACACTAACTAGATTGTTGGAAGACATATGAGGTGTGCTAGGCTGTCATTGTAAACAAGCCATTTCATTACATTACCAGTGTTTCTTACACCCGAACAACAGAACATTCACTCTGCTCCTCTCCTCTCCCAGCCGCCCCCAGCACACAATTAAACCTCTCTAATCTGCTCAGCGCTCCCTGACAACGCGCCAAACGAACAACCATCACAACGGTCACGTGCAAAGAGATGTTAAAACTTCGGCATCACTCACCTGGCATGAGAGAGACACATAAAAAGGCACAAATCTCATTGATCCCACAGGGATGCTTCTCTTGGGCCTGGAAATGCCATCGCTCCGAAGGAGAAACAAAGGTACCCTAAACGAAGGCTCGGATACAGCACACTGAAGATGCTCACAGGCTGGGTCTACTCGCAGGCAAATAGACCTGAGCTCAGTACAGTGATGAAGCTTCAAACGGAAACAGGGGTGGGGGGATGGGGAGGTGGACGCTTAAAACTGCGTCTGCATTTCCAATTTACACGGAGTGCTGATGTAGTCATTAATAGTTAAAAGGATAGCAGAGTCTGCAGTGCAATAACTACTTTACTCACTGCAGAATGACCACGATGGGAGTACAGGCCCAGGAAGGGATGGACAGAAAAATAGAACTGAGGAAGGAAAACACATCTCTCTCTCTCTTACTCTCTCTCTCTTTCTCTCTCTCTCTCTCTGTCTCTCCATCTTTCTCTCTCTCACTCTTTCTCTCTCTCCTCTGCCTTTGTCTGTGTCTCTGCCTCAACCACTTTTTTTTAGTTGAATTCAGTCTGGTTTGTGCACTCAAAAACAAAGAAAATCATGTTGTTTTGTAAACAGCTATGGAAATAAACAAAACTGCCTTGTTTGGCTCAAGCTGTTAACTCCTCCTGCCAATTTATAGTCTTGCTTCAGTAGGGTTCACAGAAGGGAAGATGGTGTTTGATTGACCACTGAGCTCAAATATCGACAAATCCTTGAACCCATGTGAATTAGGGAGGCTGGGTTCAATTTGTTTGGAATAAGTGGTAACCCTCCTAATAGAATTGCCCTCTGGCTTTGTTTTGCAAGTAGTATGAAGCCATGGGCCTCTGCTTTTAGGAACAATACTGCTCAATTTGACACAACTTTGCTCATTATTGGCCTTCTTGAAACTTTTTCACTGAGCAACAACTTCTGTTCCATAAAAGAGAGACTAGTTCCACAGTCTTGTTCTTGAGAAAGCCAGTCCTGATCTTTTGTAAAGCAGACCGTCATGGTTGTTTTTCGCCAGGCTAATGTTGTTTTTGTTGTTTATTAGTACAATTACTGTTGTTGTATTTCTTGCTATAACAGCAACATGATGAGCGCTGCGGTTGGTTGTTGTTGTTGTTGTGGAGGTTCGGTGGGTGCAGACAGAAAGGGATAATCTGTTGCCAAAAAGAACGGCCACGTCACTGTGCATCATCGATCAGACCCGTCAGCTTTAAGTGGCCATCTGGAGCAGCGCCGCGTGCACACACACACACACACTCTGGACACGTGCACACACACACACATGTACATTGACATACACACACACACACACACACACACACACACACACATATATATATATATATATGCACACACACACAAACATGTGCATGTACATATGCACACATAAATGCGCATGCACACACCACATATACACACATGCCGCACACACACACACACACACACACACACACACACACACACACACACAAACACACACACACACACACACACACACACACACACACACAAACACACACACACACACACACACACACACACACACACACACACACACACACACACACAGGCAGACATGTAAATAAATGTAACCTCTCTGACGACCCAAAGCTGGCAAGAGTGGATAGAAGCTGTTGTTTGAAGAGATCACTCCTAAAAACTTAAGACTAACAGGAGTCAGACACTTTGAAGGTGGTACAGCAGATAACGTGTCTTGATTGGTTGTCGATTGGGGAAAGCCAGTTAATCTCTAATGGTCAGGGAGATGGGTCATGGGATCGGAAGGTTGCAGGTTTGATTCCGGTGCCAGCAAGAAAAACATGTGGGTAGGGGAGTGAAAAAACAACGTTTCCTACATCCTCATCCATGGCTGAAGTGCTCTTCAGCAAGGCAGTTAGTTAACCCACCCCATGTTGCCCCAGGGGGAGGGTCTCTGTACCTGACTCACTGTAAGTGACTCTGGATAAGAGCATCAGCTAAATGTGATATAATGTAATGGTTGTTGATAGATTTGACAGGCATTTTTAAAATCTTTTGCAGATGTGACTCCTTTTAGATACTCTCCTTTCAGTGTACTGAAATGACAGACAGACCATAAAGAACACTTCCATATCGCCATGGTAGCCAATTCCACATTACATTGCTGTCTGCCGGTCCCCTGACCTGGAGCCTCCATCACATCTTACTTTTTCCACATCTCATTTCCTCAATCATCTGGGATATTTGCATGCAAAGCATTCCATAAAATGCATTGGTTAATGTCCTTCTCTCCAGTGTAGTCATCAGCACATTACCATTTAAATCGGTTGAACACAAGCCAGAGTTGTTTATAGCGTGTATATGTACAAGTGACATTATATGCTACATTAATACAGACATACAAACATCACTGGAACACATATTTACCATCATTTACCTCTTCTATTTGATACATGTTGCCACCTGACTAAAAATATGTTTACACACAAACCTTTACATACAACATTGTGATTAAACATCTGTATGAGTTCTTCCCAAAAGAAAACACAGCAAAATTTGGTGCAAAATCCAAATATTATTTATGGAAGATAACTCAAACTTCAAAACATATCAAAGTAAATATAAAATGTATAAAGTGTTACAAATAATGATTGATGTATGCTCTGTTGTCATTATTTACATGAAGAAATAACATTTTTACACAAGTTTAAACATTGTTGTCATTGTTTTTTTTGGGGGGGGGGTTGGCATTTGAATGCCATTTTTCTCTGAAGTCCGATGGACTCTCTGAATTTCTCTGGTGATGAAATCAAACTTGTATCACAAATATACTAGGTCAACACTTCCCAGCATCCTCAGCATCCATCCACAGCTATGTGGGAAAGCAGTGGACTACAGAGGACGGAGAAGGGGTGGAGTGGGGGGCAGGGGAGCATCTCCCCTTGTGCTAATTTGCAGGGGATTCATGGCAGGAACATTAGTGCGGGATTCATTTGAGAGGACTGGAGGTCCATTCAGCTGTGATGATATTATCCAGCTCATGCAGGTCGCGTCCACCAGAGCCTGGACTCAAAGCCAAGAAAATATCAATAGTGACTCAACTGGGATTCCACTCAAAAAGCCCCGGGGTCGTGCCGAGGAGAGTGCCTCCATCACACTAAAGGCATTGATGGAAATGCAAAGTACAGACAGACAGAAAGAGAGATGGATGGATAGAGAAATAAGTAGATAGAGAGATAAAGAGCTGAAATGAAATCAAGGGATATAGAAAGATGGAGATTTGTAGAGAGGGCAACTTGGCCAGGTCAAGATGAGTCTGATATCATCACCCAGCACTGAATGACACCCATGTAAAATGAATTAAATGAATGAATGAATGAATCATTGAATAAATTAATGAATGAATGAAGGAGGGAAGGAAGTAAGGAAGGAGGGAAGGAAGGAAGGAGAGAAGGAATAAATGAATACATATGATGAATGTTAAAAATAAATTATATTTTCAATTAGTATGGATAGTTGGACAACCATTTTGTGAGTGGGCAGCCTAAGGGTGCCTGTGAGGGACACACTGCATTTCAATCATAGCTGTGTCATGTGAATGAAGTGCCCGACATGGCCGCTGAGAAACAAGACCATTTCTTCATGACTTTTTGTACCCATAGGTATAAAAGGCAGCAGTTAAAAGGTTTTCCACAATAAACTGCAAGACTGCATCTTGTGTCTCGCTGCTTAATCTTACCATTGACACCTGTCACTGGAAACAGCTTCAGGAGTGATGAAAACACTTACAGCATACATACAAGTTCATGAGAGAGAAAGAGACAGAGAGAGAGAGAGAGAGAAAGAGACAGAGAGAGAGAGAGAGAGAAAGAGAGAGAGAGAGAGAGAAAGAGAGAGAGAGAGAGCAGGAAGAAAGAAAAAAGACAAAAAAATCATTAGGGTATGCAGAGCTATTTTTATTAGGAAGCATTACGGTACCCCTGAGTCATGCAAAATATTCAACTACAGCAACGTTTTTTTGCCTTGGAGACAAATAAGCCAATGAGCTTCACAGAAGAGGGCCCCTGAGTTGAATTACATCATGAATATTATGTAAGACTGTGGTCACGCAGCAAGCCCAATCGCTGAATTTGAAATATTTTAAAAATGGTACATCTCTCATTTTGTCTGGCTGTTGCGCATTACTATTACAACATATGTGGCCAATGTTAGACTACAATGTGAACTGACCATGGTGCTGAAAGGGGCACGCACAAAAGAACAGCAGCAAAATCATCATGTACAGCACAACGTTGTACGGAAGATAACCTTGGAGGCCACTGAGGTCAGATTTTTAAAAATTAATTTATCAGTCAATGTGCAGTAAAAGTCAACTTACGTGTGGGCAAATGAGGAGGAGGATGAGGATGAGAAAGAGGGTCAAGTTTTTTGTAATGATTTTTGTTCAATGCAGAGGAGTCCGTGGATGAAGTGCGGTACAGTGGGATTGTAAGAAGAGTGGTTTCACTACAACCAAATTCATCCAACATTTCAGGACATCCAGAATTATTTCTTACTATACTCTGCAACTATAATCAAACTACCTGGCTGAAGTGTCAAAAAAATAAAATCTTACTTTTCAAGGCTGTTTGGACTTGCAAATCAGTACATTGCAAATCAGTTTTGAGTTTTTTTACACATGTATGTGTTATGTCAAAGACACCATAATCTTAAAGCAGCTTGCAACTATGCAACTTTTTCAAGTTAATTAATCATCTTCATAAGTTGGTAGATGCTTAAATAAGTCATTATCAGGCGAATAAAGACTTTCTCGACCTCCCCTGCTGACTGTGGACAGAATACCATGCTTGCAATATCTGAGTGTCTGTACTGGCACCCTCAGTCTCACAAAGTCTGGATGTGCAAAAAACAGGATCACACTAAATTCTGAAGAAATCCTGACTTTACTTACCTAGGTGGACATGACTACTTTCGTGTTCGCCGGTTACTCTAATGAGTTGCGTTGAAAACACATGCACAGGGTGAGGGGAAGGAAAAACAGTTGATTTTGACTCTCCACTTATTCGGAGACAGCAGGGGAAGCTCTGTTGAGAAAAAACACTCAAAGTTGCATTGTGCTGCTTTAAGATGAACAGGCTAATCCTCAGCTAGCATTGAGGGAATCCAACCTGAATAGCTAGGTAGCTGGCTGAACACTAAAACCTTTACACACTGATGTAAAAAAAGGATGTCCCTGTTTTGTGTGTGTGTGTGTGTATGTGTGTGTGTGTGTGTGTGTGTGTGTGCGTGTGTGTACGTGTTCATCTACCCTACAAAGGCAAAGTGCAGTAATTACACAAACACTTTGGGAAAATTTGCCTGCAAAGTTGCCGTACTGCCCAATCAAACATGGTGTAGGTATATTAGTGGTGATGTTTTTATGTACTTAGAAAGAGGCAAGAGATTTAGTCACAAGACAAGGAACTGTTATAAAGTATGGAGTCAATTTCCAGTCCAAACTCAGTTTTGACAAAATGTGTAATTACTGCCTTTTGGCTTTGTAGACAAGTATACATTCACCAGCTTATGCGAGTCATTAGGAACACTCATTTCAACGCACAGTGGCAGTCTGCATACTCTTGTAAGACACTGTCTTCCGATGCCTAATGAATTCTGGAGGTTGCAGGGACTGGTTTCTTGGGGTCCCTAGAGGATTCTGGGATTGTGGCTGTGTAGCGCATGCTTGCTTCAGAGAGAGAGTAAGAGAGAATAAAAGACCAGAGCCAGTCACTATGGCCACCTGCCATGTTTCATATGTGGCATGTTTTGCACACTATCAGTGTGTGTGTGTATGGGTGTGTGTGTGTGTTTGTGTGTGTGTGTGTGCGTGGTGTGTAACAGGAGATGTGGGTGTGTGTGACTGTTTTGTGTGATTTTGTTTGTGTACACTGAAGCATGCACATCATTGCACACACCTTGACCACCTTGACCACTAGGGGGCACTCAGGTGCCCAACACGAGCCTGTCAAGTCCTTTTTAAAAAATATATATATATATATATATAAATATATATTGAGCCATGCACTACACCGAAGGCTTTGCTGTTGATTTTAATTGCTTCATTAATGGTGCTTAGATAAACCCTCCACCACTTTGTGTCCCACTAACGGCAGCGTCTATGAGGCTCCAAAGACAGGTACAGATTGGTACAGTGCTGTAATGTAGAGCTGTGTGCCTTCACTTGATGAATGTCAACCTCTCTGCAGTAATTAGCTGTAGATTCAGGCCAGCAGCGGAGATTTGGTGTGGGCCCAGGGGGTCGCTAGGCTCCCTGCTTACACAGCCAGGCAGCAAAGGCTCAGGTGGAACACCAGCATAGTCCTGTTTGGAATATCAGCAAGGGAGTGTGCTATACTATACCTGTGTGACAAGCACACACACACACACACACATACACACACACACACATAAGCACACACATACACACACAGATACAGATCAAGTTGCATAGAAAAGCACACACACATACACACAAAACACAAACATACACACACATGTACACACACGTACACACGCACACAGGCAAATACACGAACACACACAGACACACAAAACACACACATACACAAACATACACACATGCATATACATACAACACATACACACATTCATAGTCACACACACACACTTAATCACTAATTAACACACACACACAACGTTCAAAATGATGTTTCATAATGCTTCTGTTGATTGCTTACTGGGTTACTGATAAAACTGTAGAATGTAATCTATTGTCTTGAGTGCACAAGTGCCATGGGCTGAGGATTTAAAGGACAGCACACGTACTGATGCAATGTTTGTATGTGTGGCATATCAAAACAAAGGTAAATGACAGCAAGCGACACTACCCTCCAGTAAGAAGACATACAGGTTCTCTGAAGAGGCCTGACAAGTTTCATTTGGAATCCTCATGCTGCTCTCCTGAACTCCTCCAGCATTCTTTGGAATGTCCAAGGCTTCTTGGAGGCCCCTGTGACAACTGCACACATCTTGAAAGTTCCAAACAGAGCCTTCATTCCATTCATAAAGTCATTTTAGCAGCTTGGGATGTCAGGGGCTGTCTTAGAGGAAAGTTCTCCCACACTCAGAAAAACTTCCTGTGTCTCTCCAGCGAGCAGTGTGATGCTGTCACGTTGTGACAAAGGCGAGCGGTGCTCCCGAAGCATGAAACATTCGCCAGTACGTCTGCTTCTTGCTCACGACCAAGCTTAGCCAAGCAAACGCCAACGCGAGGTGTTGTGAAAGTGTTACGAGAGAGTATGGAAATTAATTGACACCTCCTGGAACGACAAGCAAACCAACAGCACAAACAGTCTGTCTTCCATTGCACGCAATGCCACCCCAACTGCTGTGCGGTGGATTGCTTTGTTTGCGTGAGGCGCTTCCTCTGGATGTTATTAAAGTCATTTTCTCAGTTGACATCCTTGTCTCTGAGATAATTGATGCAATACTCCATGGGAATGCATGTCTGAAATGAGATACCGCTTTTGCTCAGAGGAGTCAACTGATTCCTGTTTACAACTTTCAGAGTTATTACTCTAAATGAGCATGAGCATTTCAATTCAGATGCATGCCACTAAAGAAAATGAATACAAGGTTGCAGAGCTCTCACAGGAGAAGTGGTTTCGGCCTTAGTTTGAACACGTTTCCTGACTCGTTTCAGTGTGGTTGCGGCTTAATGCATTTTCTAATGGAGTGATTTCTCATTCTCAGATTCACATGTTCAAATAGATTATTCCACTTTAATGTTCGAGTTAAGGCCAAGTGAGACATGAAAACATTTTACTTGGAAATGGTTTTGTAATGCTTTACATTTTCTTCTTCTTTCTGAGCTGAGGCAGTGTATTATATGGGGGAAATAACTCACCAAGACATGCCAACATGAATAAATGTTCAGTTTCTTTTGCTAATCACAGAAAATCATAGTAAAGTGTACCATTATTTTGAGGGATAGTCTATTCTCTGCCATGAGAAATTCACAGATTGCTTTTTTCCCCTGAAAACTGAGACATTTCAGAAACCTGTTATTTCTAGCCCCTTTTCCCCACAATGAACTACTCACAGCCACTCTTTACCTCATGAATGACAGCCAATGTGGGCGAATGTCACCTTTAAAGTCAATGCTTCCAGAGGTAGATAACTTTATCAGGCCTTCAAATTAAGACAAAGTCAAAAAGTTCAATCAATACTGTCAGCGCTCTCAACGGCTTGTCACCAAAGACATCCAGACACTGCCTGGCTAAGCATTCCCTTTACAAGTAAAAACAACACCAGCAAAACATTGTACATTGGGCTACTAACAAATATGGCTGTGCATATATGGGTAATTAAACGTCATACATATTTATAACAGGAAAGATCCGGAAAAGATTTAACAGTATATTAAGATTTTCAGGAAACAATTTTTCAAACAACACAGATTGGGAATGACGTCTAAACGTGCTTCGAATAACCTATTTAGTGATTAGGCTACTAACCCACATCGTTAGGGCTAGTAAATGTTGATCAGTTTCTCCACCTTGAACATGCGAGTGTTAACCTTATCCACAACAGCCGGGCTACAAGATCATTAGTTCGGTATCAAGTCTGAACTCCCTGACAATAAACGCCCACTGAGAAACGGAGCAGTACGCTAATCCAGTGGATTTAAAGGATGCACGAGCCTTTGACTGCGCGCTGTATTCGCCTCAGCTCCAGCCCACAGCGTGAGAAAGAAACCTAGTTGCATCCCCGTGGTGAGGAACACTGCGTGCGGCTCATTCAATCTGGAGCGTCAGATGGTAGAGCTGGCGACTAGGCGAAGTGATCTTCGGCTATTGTCCCTTGTTGGAGCCTCTCTCATGGTCTGTCACAGGATGAATGTCCGGGACCCTATTCTAAACAGTCTGCTTTAAAGTGTTGTGGTGGCGGATAATTGGCAGTTTGGGAGAGTTGGCAACCAAGGATGCACAGTCTTCTCAAGACACTGTTCGTATGTATCGATTTCCATCAAGGGACCAATATGTCGCATTTTCGCAAGACAAAGAAATAGCACGCAACGTGTTTGAGACACATTACACTCTTAGTTTGTATGTGTGCACAATACATTTCATCGCTGTTTTAACCGGGTTAATTCAGTTTCACACAACGACCCGAGGAGGCTACCCGTGGAGGGAGGAGCGATGAAAGCAGCCCCATCGCCATAAACAACACTGGATTGCTTTGTCTCAGCGGCAGACCGAAGGAGAGTGACATTTCTCATCTTAGATTTGGGATTCACGGTTTGGACTCCCCATATGACGGCTTTTGCTCTAACTAATATCCAAACAGGACAATTTCCCTCTTAATTTATACAATTTAATAAGCCCTGACTGGATTGCAATTTAATCGTCTTTACTCACAATTGGGTTTTGGAGCATACACCCCACAATTCAGAGAAGAGCTTGGAGCCAATCAGGAGCAAACGGACTTTCAGAATCTTGAACTGGGAACGGCCACCACCACCATCAGTACAAGTGTTTATCCTATTTAAATTCGGTGGCGTATTTCATTAGGCTACAAATCAGTTTCATCCTCTCTCTGGTATAAAGTGGATGATTGTGGACGTGGAGGTATGCCCGCAGCAAGAGGATACGGTTTAACTGATTGATATCGCCTGGAAGTGTACCAGGTGTTAACGGAACGCCGCGTCGCTGCTGTGGTGGTCCGGCAGCCACAGCCCGGTCAACAACAGTGGTGAATTTCAGTCGGTTTGGAGGTACAGGGACCCACGTGGAAAGGGACGACCAGTATAGCTTTCACCATGGGCTGTTGCAGCGGACGATGCACGCTTGCCTTTATTTGTGGGATGCAGCTGGTAAGTTTTAACGACTTAATGAGGATTGTGCGGTTAAAGGTGGGCAGGAAAAATTGTGCACAGGGTGGTTCATCTAACCCGATGTCACGAAAAGCTTCGTGGCTTTTCTTTTAAGATTATGTTTATGAAGATTATGTTTACTCAATACAAATATGTAATGCGCCAAGTGCACGGTTTAGTTCAAGTGTAAAATTAGCCATGAATGTTTTTTTTTCATTCACGTGTAAGGAGCGTGCTTACACAAAGGACTTGCATCCAGCTGCTCCTCCCGGTTCTTGCCGCTGTACGCAACCGCTCCTCTCAAACAGAACCCTGGGAGCGCTTGCCAGATGACAGTTCGATCATGGAGTGGGGTTATGCGTGTCAGTGGTGTACTAAGAGAGCCTTAGGAGAAGCGTAATGACGTGCGCGCCGTGAGTAATCTCATCGTAACCGTGGCTTCGGATGCCCGTAAGCGAAATAGGATACGGTTAAATGGTGTCTAGTAGTGCTTAGTTTGAACAGTAAAGCACAGTCTTGACAGTCAGGCCTTGGTGTTTAACGCCACTGCCTTATTGTGACATTTGAACATGCAGCTGCAGTCTTGATAGCTGGTGTTTGACCGGATTGTGCAGATGATGAAAGGGGTTTGTTTATGAAGAGCAACTCCTAGTCATGAAGTCAGGCAGGGAACGACATGTGGACCAATAGACTCAATATGAAATGGGGGGCAACCCTCTCTGAAAAATCAATTTGATTAAACTCTTGTTGAAAATATTCACTGCTAGTACACATAATTCTTGTCATTCTGTATGTAAAATAGTGCTTTGACTTGAAGGGGCCCTTTCTGTGATGCTCCACTGTCCAAAACATGTTTTAAAGCCCAAAAAGCACACAATGTGTCCTCGAGTCTCCTTTAATCAGATCTAATCTGCGAGAATGTCCGGCTGACCAGCAGTCGCTAAACCATGTCTAATCGCTGCTCGCAAACAGTCACACGACACATTCCATAACTTAGCTAGCGCTCCCACCACTCCCATGACCCGCGGAGGTTAGGTGACTTATTAGAGTCAAGCTGGGCAGCAAACTGCTCTCCCTCTCTCTCTCTTCCCCTCTTCCTCTTTCCCTCTCTTTCTCTCTTTCTATCTCTCTATCCTTCCCCCCAGCTGGCAATATGAATCATGCTTACGTGATTGGTCACATGACACGTGATAAGTATGGCACAGCCCTCTCCTCTCCTTTATCCTACACCCCCACCTCCACCCAATAGGCCAAAAGAAGAAGAAAAAAAGGGGGGATCGCAGATGGCTGTTCTGTGTGAGGCAGTAAGCACTGTTGCTGCTCGCTCCGACTGGGCTGGGCTCCTGTGTGATGCCGGCCCCCCTGGAGTCCGTTAATTAGATCTCGCTGAGGCATCGTGGAGGGAAGCCTTCTGGGGTGGCCCCTGACAGGTTGTGTCTAAAACACAGCTAACACCGTCTACCGCTCAACTTGTTCATTTTTTATCTCGTTCTTTTCCCCCTTTGCTCTTGCTTAAATTCTCGCCTGGAGTGGCCTAACTTTTCTGTGAAGTGCTCACCATAGCTGAATACCCCAGGAGTGACCTAACTTTTCTGTGAAGTGCAAGAGAACATTGCACTTAGCTGAAAACTGGTTCACAAGGGGGAATCTCATGTTGGTTGAGTGGCTGTGTTCAACTTTGAAAGTCTTAAACACACAGTCTCCCATTGCAGCTTGACTCAAGTACATGCCTTGGCATGTCTGACCCAGCTGATGCTTTTTTCCTGTTACAAACTGTTAGGTAAACAGGAAATGGGTCCTGGAAACCCTTGGTAGCCTCTGAACACACTCTACATTTATGATGTTCCAGGGAGATATCTTCAAAGTGCATATTCTTCATCTGCTCCATGAAAGCTTTAAAAAGCACTAGGTATTCTGGGCTGACTATCCTCTCTGTCATGATATCCTGCCATTAAAGACCCAGCAGACCCAAGTGAAAAGTGTGTTTGGTAATGTGAAATATATCAAAAAGCTGTACCTGAAAAGATGTGGAAAAACCCTGAAGTCAAGTGCATTCCATTATGGAGTTATGTGATTTAATAGCTTTTTGCAGGTGCGATTAAGTAGTTTGGCACTAAAATGCATCTTTCTTACATCTTGATGTTATGTATAGAATGGTAAAGCATTGCAAGGACAGTGCCTCAGTGTTTTTACTTGGCACCCCTACAGCATCCATCCATACATAAAGTATCGCCTATAGTATAGCCACTACTTTAAGACCCAATTGTACCATGTAGTAATCCTCATGTGATGGAGTAGCATCACTATGGTTAAGGATGTGCTCTGACTGCTTTTCCATGGAGCCAGGCCTTGCGGTCAGTCAGGGGGCATGTTTGGTACCCTGTGGACCCCGGATTGAGGTGTGGGTTGGATAACTTCTCTCTCGCTCTCTCTCTGCTACAGTTCATATTTGGGCAAAACTGACAAAACTTGACAAAAAATTGACAAACTGATTAGTAACGTCTCTTTTTTTGAGTTTGAGGAGCACAAGACAAGGGAGGAAGACAATATTATGTTGAATTTTTACAGGCTCTTAAATACCATTTTCATTCATATGTGATTCTTGATGAATTATTTGGGTTGAGCTGCTGTGGTGCTGCCTGGATGAACTGTCATACTGGGGTGCTGTGGTTGAACATCCGCAGTATCCTTTGTTGTTGTGTGGTGTGAGACGTGTGCTATGTTATGGATGAGGGGTGCTCAGACCCTGACTACAGGAGACTGCACACTCACTGCCTCTGCCCTGGTCATCCAGTCTGGGAGGCAGCAATCCTTTGTCCTACCACAGGGACATGCACAGCACACAGATATGGACACAAACACACACAAACACACGCACAAGCACGCACACACATGTGCATGCTTGCACAAGCACGCACGCACACACACACATGCACGCATAGACACACAGTCACGCATAGACACACAGTCACGCATACATACATAATACACATGCATATGAATATCAGTGACCTTTTTACATTTCAGAGCAACACACCCCATCTGTCTATCTATTTTAGCTCATTGTTTGTGTACATCTGAGGCTTTCAAACACACACACACATTTACACACATACACACACACACTCGTGCTCAGATACTGACATAGACACGTGCGCACAAACACCAAGACAGTCACACTCAGTCACACACACACACACACACACACACACACACACACACACACACACACTAAAGAGCTCTTCCCACCTTCTTATTACCATTGTCTGTTCTGAGTTCTTAGTTTTACTGAGTGCTTAAAGCACTGTTATTTCTGGAATCACTCGCAGGCATGCTGCATTCCTACACCAAAATACCCTTAGTGTTCATTAAAGAGAGCGTCACAGAACATTTCTTTAATTACGTTCAGGACTGTTCTGTTACCTCAAGTGCTGACTTGACCCTGGGAAGAATAAACCTCAACAACCACTTTTATTTTTCTCTACACTCATACATGCAGATACACACACATGCAAGCACACACACACACACAGAAACACTCATGTACATGCACACAAGCATACCAGTATAGCCCCCCCCCCCCCACACATTACTTAAATTGGTACACGCAGATAAACCAATGAACTCATTTTCCACTGAACTAAATAGCCAACACGATTCATATTCACAGGTACTGGTTACCTTATGAAAACAAGCCAAGGACACAGAATAGTAGTTGTGCTAATGTCTTTGATTTGACAAAGTGGCCTGCGAGGCTAGTTGTATTTCCGAGGTCATAAATATGGGCAAAAAAACAAAACAAAACAAAAAACACCACAAACAAAAAGCTTTTTTTATGAGCTTTTAACCCCACCGCTGGGTAATGCTCTCCAATAAAAGAGAGCCCTGGGCACAGTTGGTGTCACCTCGACATGGCTGTGTATTTTTTTTCTGAACTGGAAGCACATGTCATGCTAATAGAATAGCTCAGCCAAAGGACCGCTAAAGGGAAAATGAGTTTAGGGTTGTTTGGTGCAGTGTGGTCGACATGCTATAATTACCAGCTCACTGACGGCAAAATACTACGGCTAATGGTTATGGATGGGGTGGTTGTATGGGTGGAGTTTTTTTTCCCCACAAGGATCAGCTCTTGAACAAATTATTTTGGAGAGGAAGCCAAAAATGACCTGGACCATTTTCATCTCATTTGGTTCAGGCATAAGCTGCACAAGGTCTCTGAGAAAAAAAAAACAGTTTATCCTGAAACTGATACACAAGGCTTGCCCCTCAAACGTGTTGTGGATGTTCCTTATATAATTAGCTCAGAGTCTCGCTGTTGGCCGATAGAGCCTAATTATACTTGCATTAAAATATCTGTTAATTTATCACAAGTCCTCCCACCTGGCATTTCTTACCTGCCTGCTCTGAGGTAGCAACCACAGCTCCGTTAGCACCTGGAAAATCACTTGCCTGCTATTACCATGATAATATAGCTTTTGCTGGTGCTTATGAGTTTGGAAACATTCACAACACCATGTGTGGATGTGTCTGTTTGTTTCAGCTGGGTGAGACTTCCATTTGGTTACATGCATGAACAAGCTATAATAAAATGGATTGATATTAGTGGTACATACAAGTATATTAGCTACATATGTTCAGACAGACAGATAGACAGATGGGTAGAAATCCAGTCATAACTTTTGGTAAATGTTTTATAGTTGCTGGAAGAGTGAAGTGTTGCCATGGTAGTTCTTATCAGTTGACTTATTTCAGGTGTTATTAAATTACCAAAATTGCTGCCATGGCCCTGTGGCAAGTCAGGCATTATAATTCTGGACAATCACATTAGATTTCAGTCATGATAATGCCTGTGCTAATGCACTGCATTTCCGGAATATTCTTTTTGTTGCTTGTTGAGTTTGAGAGCCTTGCTGTTACACTGTCCACATTCATTCTCTGGGCACCCATATAATTGGAACATTATTATTTTGCGCCACAGTCATCAGTCTGTTCACTGCTGCTACATCAGCCCAGTGCCCTTGAGAAGTTTTCACTGTGTTTGCTCAAAGCGCTAAATCTCACTGCTATGCTTACTCTGTGCAGTGCAGTCCAATCTGTGAGGTAAATATAAAACAACAGCACTGTTCTCAGCTACCTGACATTTTCAAAGAAGCATTTCAATCTGAAAAGGGGAGTTGTCAAAATCAAAACGTCATTAAACTGTGCTCGCCAGTGAGGCTGTCTCTGCCCTATTTGACTCCATTACCCAGAGGCGTTTGGCCGCTACAGTTCCCTCTAGCCCCCTACTTCCTACCTCCTTCAGCTTCTCTTTCCATCAGCATATTGGTGGCACTGATGACAATTTGACACAGGGTTGAGGGAATGAAGTAGAGTGTATGTCACTAATCACACTGTAGTAGTCAGTAATCAGTGTGACAGTGAGGGTAATGATGGAGTTTTGACAGCCAGTGGAAGTCAGCGTTTTTTCCCTGAGTGCCCGAGTTGGTTAAATAAAAACCTAGCAGCCTAAATACCTGCTGAAATGCATCTCAAAAGTAAAAAGTGCCTTTCAGTAGAGTGGTTTTGTGTCCCCCCTATCTAGCTTTCTATTTGCCTTGTTACAACAAGAACATCAATTCATCATCCTGATTTTTTTCTGTTTCCTTTCCTCTTTTTTGAGTTTTGTATTGAATGGCTTGGAAAACATCACCATCACTTTAGCCCCAGGGGACTTGGTTTTCCAAAAGAGAGAAAGAGAGGTGGGGGAGAGAGAGAAGGAATGGAAGGTATGGACATAGACACCCATCTGTTGTTCTGTGCTTTATTGTCATTGGGATTACACTCAATATTTACGATGAGCCAAAAGTGCTAATTACAAAGCATATTGATGCTTTAAGAGTGCCTTCCAATTGTTCGTCTGTTCTCATTGTTCATTCACTGCACAATGAAACAACTATTTTGTCAGGATCAAAAGTGTTTTGTACAAATTGACAAGGGAAAAATACACAATTAGTTTTCTTTTCACATATTTACCTCCAAACTAATGAGATTCACCCTCAATTGATTCCTTTCCCATCCTATCTAATTTAATCTCATTATATCTTGTTATGCACACCCTCTTTTTCTTTCGCTTTCTCTGTCATCCCCTATTCTGTTTTTCTCTCTCTTTCTCTCTTCTCTTTCCAGCTTGATGAGATGTAATGGTTCAGAGTTATTTCTTAAGCGTTGCCACTTACCACTTGTGAGTGAGGTGTCAACAAAGCTCAAAGCTTGTGTCTCCCTACACATGGATCCCTTTTTTAAAATCTCACCATTAGTACACCTCTCACGAAAGTCACATGGCCGAGAATGTGTGTTACAACACCTACACATTTTTACACTAAGGACATGTTGTGTAATGTGAGGATTGAAGTCAAATCCTTTAAAATCATCCATAAACTCCCAGAATTCAGCACCACCTAAATTGTGGTGGATTCGGAGGTTTGAGGCACATATCTCCACAAGCTTTTTCTCTTCTCTGTTCACGTCCTCTCTCTAAGCATTTCAATCAGAACAGAGAGGACCCCACAGTCCACCTCTAGGGCCCTCTTATAGCTCTTCAAAATGCATACAAAACTCTTGATGGAAAAGGACACAAGTAAAGGCACAAAGTTTCCCCACATTTTTCTCTATCTTAAAGAGAGAAACTTGCCTGAATGGAGTGTCATGTCCTATCAGAGTTTTTATTTATTTCCTAGTTTCCTGGTTGTAACACTGAGGCGCAACCTTGACACAACTTTTAATGAACTCTCAAATCCCTTATGTCTATTAGTGGGCATCTGCAGACATTGTGTAAGGCGACCACCAACAGTGTGTATGCCTGTTACATGGAAGCATAAACATATGTAACAGGACTGTTCCTGATACTTTTAGTTGTTTTAGTTGTACAGTTAGTTGAATGTAAATGTGTCTTAGATTGCAGAATGTTTCTAATAGTCTCTGTGTGTGTTATCATTGTGTTCCCAATGTAAATAGGTGGAACCCTTGTTAAATTCGCGCCCACCATGGTGGTGTAAGTGGTACAAATGTCATATAAAAAGGTTGTATGTATTTATGTTTTATGTATTCATCGTTTTGGGCCATGAATCCCTCTGCACTCGACTTGCTCTCACAAGGTGATGTCAGTTAAGTCTGGGAGGTTTCAGGGCTTAAGTCCTTTGCGGGGGATGAGTTTCAGCCGAGTTCTCCCACACAGTTCTCTTAGCAGGGAAAAACTTGCCAGGATTTTGGTGGTGGATTGGAGTGAGATCCCGAGAGTGAACAACCCAGTGCCAAGTCAGCACGGGTCACTTTTCACTTTTAATCAACACTGCCATGTTGAGCTGCACCACAACAGCTTAGAGCCCAACTTTGCCAGGCGATACTGCACTTTCCTGTAGCCACAAGCACAAACGGGATAAGACACTTAAATAGTCATAAAAGTATCTCGACTGTGGCTTCACCTACAAGGAAACAGATGGCATTGCTATTGTGTGTGATTTGTTCATGCTATGAAATGATAGTATGAAACAATCAAAAATGCCACAACACTTACAGGCAACCCATGTTCACTAGAAAGAGAAATAAGACATGGGTGGTGGTGGTGGTGGTTTGTGGTTGGTATCTCTCACAGCCAATGAGTTGTTGGACTGAAAAAGATTGACAACCCCTGCATTGCAGAACCCCATTCCTTATCAGCAGTTCATCAGTTCTGGTTAGGCTTTATGTGTTGGGTATCATAGCTCTTCCTGTTCCTGCAGGACCATCTGTATGACAGACTAAATTACACTGCACTGTACTGTAGGTGCACCACATGTCCCACTGTGAATATGCCAATGTCCTGTGCTGTGTCTTTGACATGTGACTTACAAAACTTGACTGAGGGCAGCAAGCCCCTCCGAGAGACGAGTGGTGGGGACAGGACACTTAATTTCCCCGCGCAGACTCCGGAGCACCTGTCAGCGGTAGCATGTTGTAATTGTGGCTGCCACCTGCCTGCCACACTCCTCCATTTAAACCACCCTGTGTGTGTGTGTGTGTGTGTGTGTGTGTGTGTGTGTGTGTGTGTGTGTGTGTGTGTGTGTGTGTGTGTGTCCCATTCCCCTGCTGGAGGGGAGCCAGGTGGAGGTTTACCCCCCGACGGTGGAGCTTGTGGATTTTTTTTCGTAAACACAAGTCACTCTTCCCCCCACCTAAAGTATATATCCGTACACACAAAAACATGCACGCGTGCACACACACACATAAACATGCACACACACACACACACACACATGCAGAAACACAGTAAGAGGCACCTGCTGTGCATGGCTCCAAGAGCACTACTTAGCATACAGTGTGTTATGAAATGTGCTTTGCACTGTTTATGCTTTGGCTTTCTCTCTCCACTGAAAAACACACAGACACATCCTCTGCCTTTTCTCTGTGGTTCATTCCCTTTACACACCTACCCCTTCTCTCTCTCTCTCTCTCTCTCTCTCTCTCTCTCTCTCTCTCTCTCTCCCACACACACACACACACACCCTTGCAAACATTCTTCATTTCCCTCTCCCTCTCCCTCCTTCAATCATGCACACATATGCACACAACATATTGCTTTTTACATAATCCTATTTGGCAGCTTTGGTAAAATTTGCAATCTGATGTAGCTGTGTTCGGCAAAAAAAACAGAAATCCTAATTGATACCGGTGTTGGACTTGGCGAGTGGACCAAAAGTGGGGTGCAAACAGGAGGTCTGGTGCCATCGGCCACAGCCTTGGAGTTGACCTTAGGCTTCAGCCCGCGGCAGATGGTAGGGAAAGACAGCTGGCCACATTGCATCAAAATATTTACCCGCGTGCACAGAGCAAACACAAACGCAGCCCCCCGCTTATGGCTGATGAGGATTCAGTGCAACAGATCAAAGCAAATGCCACAAATAATGTTTGAAGCAGGCCTACATTTTTTAGGCAGTGGTTTTGAGGTGGCCTGCTGGACCAGACATTCTCACTTTGTTTGACTTGGTGCAGAGAGTTTGAATACTTGCTGGTGGGTGCATACTTTGCATAAACTTTAATACTATTAGGCCTGTCTTTAACCATTCGCAACCATTTTATTTACTGTGATGTATGTTGTGGCTGAAGGCAGCATACATGCTAAAACTTAACATCATTGCTTTCAGCCCTCCCACTGAGTTAGCTCTTCTGAGTTAGCTCTTCCTGTGTTCACTGATTGGTTGTAAAAATGTATAGCTGAAAAATCTAAAACCTTTGAAAAGTATCCTAGGTACTACTGTAGAGAACTACACTATTGAGCAGAGGTACTACAGTGGTGCTAGCCTGGCTAGTTTTGAAGTGTAGTATTGGTAAGCTGAATGCATCCCAGATTCAGAGATGAGCTGTACATTTCATAGGATGTCACACAGCTCCTGTAAATGTATCTATTAATCTTTTTTTCTTTATAGGAAGCCTCCCATTTTGTATTTGTATTATACAGAATGGGTTTTTGTATTCAACAGTTCCCACCTCAGAGACCAAACCATACTCATTAGTAACCAACAAAACCCAGATGTTCTGGTCAGGCATTGTGCTCAGTTCCTCGTCACAGTCCCTCTTTGTTAGTATGTGACAGCAAGAGCTGCCGGAGCCCTCCCTTGGTTTTGAAAACGCACGGCGGCAGTGGTTCCCGTGGGTGTGGAGATGAAAGGCGGTGGGCGGCCAGGCTGGGGGGAACATGATGACAGAGCCCTGCCAGAGGAAGTGGCTCGTCACCCCACAGGAAGTCCTTGATATTGTGGCGAGGGGCGGCGATGAATCACTAGTGTCCCACACTGGTGGTGGATATGGGAGATGGCAGGCAGATTTAATGACTCTTCAAATATTATAAATCAGTCATGGCTTAACGAGGCCAATAAATTCAAGTGCTAGAGGTGTGTGTTTGACAGTGTATGTGTGGGTGTTTGTGAATGACTCACGGTGTGTGTTTTTGGTTCTGTGTCTGTGTATCTATAAATGCATGACCGTGTTTGGTTATGTGTGTGTGTATGTGAGAGTATGTGTGTTAGTGTGTGCAGGTGCATTTGTCTTCATCTATGAATGTGTGCCTGTGTGTGTGTGTGTGCGTGTGTGTGTGTGTGTGTGTGTGTGTGTGTGTGTGTGTGTGTGTGTGTGTGTGTGTGTGTGTGTGTGTATGGGCATGCACATGTGCACACAAGTGTCGAAGTCTGAAAGTGTGTATGTTTTGGCGAGTATCAGCAGTGAGGCCTTTACTTGTGATGCTTTCAGCCCCCACGGCATCAAATTAACCTTTTCTCTCAGGTCCCTGTCTGAGAGGCAGCGGGAATGGCGTTTTTAGCGCACGCAAGGACACCGCGATGACACGGGGTCCGACATTGCAGCTGTGTTCCCGAGATAAGATTTCCATTGAGGTGAGCCGGAAAGGCATATAGGCAGGCAGAAACAACCTGGCTCGCTCGCTTGCTCGCTCACCGTCAATGCAGGTGTAGCCAATGAACAGAATAGTGGGAGAAAAAGAGAGAGGAGAGGATGTGGTGTGGTAAACAAACACAGAGCGATTTCAAATAGGGGAGTCAGTTTCACCGGCTGTGCCAAAGCCAGGCCAGATACCTGCCAACAGGAGCACCTCATTTAACCCTTCGAGCAGTGAATTAGTTTTCCCTGTTCATCTAGACTTCTACACGAGTATTCTGTAGCTGTCATAGAACTTCATGTTAAAAATCCGTCTGACTATTTGTTACATCATAGTGGGAACTCTCGATTTTGCAAATATTCCAATCACACACATGTGACCGTACTCCTCAAAGGGTTAAGGAGCACCACTGATGAGAACGTAACTGGGCTGTAGTCCACGTAAGGTCACACCTTAC